>CAUYON010037766.1:0-52133 GCA_963573935.1 Arctocebus calabarensis | reverse complement strand
CTTGTTTGTATGGAGGTATGGAGTATACTGTGAACCTCTCTCATGGGGGAGGGGACTCCCGTCCGCTTGGTGATGTGCTCTGTACCTTTTTGTTTGTGTCCTCGGGGTCTCAGGTCACCCCAGCAGGGTTGATGTGCACTCTTCAACCTTTTATTTTGGCTCAGATCCAAACCATCGGCTTTCTTGCTGAGTTTCTGTCCTTTAACTCTCCTTCTGGACGGGAATCTCTGCGGAAAGCTGGCTACAGATCGCCATCTTGGCTCCTCCTGTCCCATTTTTTTTTTTTTTAATGAATTGACTCAAAGCATTTAAGAATCCTCTTTGTTTCTGTAACATTTTAAAATCATGGGCTACTCCAAATGCATACTTACTATCTGTATAAATATTAGAGAATATGGCTCAGCCCCTGTGGTTCAATGGGCTAGGGCACCAGCCACATACACCTGAGCTGGCGAGTTCAAATCCAGCCCGGGCCCATCAAACAACAATGATGGCTGCAACCAACAAATGGCTGGGCGTTGTGGTGGGCACCTGTAGTCCCAGCTACTTGGGAGGCAGAGGCAAGAGACTTGCTTGAGCCCAGGAATTGGATGTTGCTGTGAGCTATGATGCCACAGCACTCTCTCCAGGGTGACAGCTTGAGACTCTGTCTCAAAAAAAAAAAAAAAATTAGAGAATATTCTTTTTGGCAATTGACAGCCCTATTTAATCTATTAATTCTACTTATTGATCCAAAATGGTTTCTCAAAGAGAAACACTTTCAATTTTTCCACTTAAAAGTACTACAACATACCCAGCTCTGTAGACTCCAGATTCGTCCCTTAAGTGAGGTGCATCTGTAAACCAAACATCAGCATTTGTAGGGTCTCTCATAAATCTGACATGGAAGAAAGAAGTTGTGTGTAAGTATTATGCAGTTGTATGGCATAACAACATCTAAAAATGAAGGCAAAATTGTTGTAGGGTTTAGACTGTAATACCCACAGATGTTGTTATGAGGACCTGAAAGAAGCAGGACCAAATAAATACAAAGCCAGCCTACTAAATAAATAATGTTGAGCATGGTGTAAGTTCAGTCTCCACAGAATGAGGGAAGAAGATGGCAAGGGATGTGCCCATTATAATTTCTTCAGTTGCTTTAACTAACAAAGCCATAGCTTATATGGCTAGCATACAAGGTGGCGATCTTCTTGCTACAGGGTCTAATTTTTGGCTATAACATTCTACAGGTCATTTTGATCTTTGTGTTTTTGAGATAAGACACCTAAAACATTTCCATCACTTTCATGTACAGATAACAAAAATGGAAGGTTATAATTTGGATGCCAAAATGTCAGGGTTTTAGCAAGGATTAGTAGAGATAAGGTCTTGCTCTTACTCAGGCTGGTCTTGAACTCCTGAGCTCAAGGGATCCGCCCCCCTTCCCCCAAAGTGCTAGGATTACAGGCATGAGCCACTGTGCCTGGCTGAAGTCTGTTTTTAATATTTGTGAAAAGTAAGTCAGCCTTTCAGTGTATCTTTGGGGCATGACTTCCCAGGTAGATTGTCTGTTTTTTGTTTTTTAAAGTGAAGGAAAAGAGAAATTGTCTATCTTTGTCTATTGCACTGCATAAATCTACGACTGGAAAAAATCTGCATTAAATGGAATAGCTGTGAGCAATGCATGGGGATCAGGCACCACTAGATGCTAGATGCCATGAATCACTATGTTGTTTACTGCTCTCAAATCCTGTACCAACCTCCATCCTCGCCATTAGGTTTTCTTACTAGGACTGGGGGTATTTCAAGCCCTTATATAGGGGATGATCAGTTTTCTACATAACCTGAAACTATAGGTTATATTCATTCTAGGTCTTCAGTTCCAAAGGGATATGGTCTGATATTTGGAAGTTGTTTTGACAAGTCTATTGAATTTTTTTTGGAGCATCTGAAATAATAGTTCCTATACCAGGGGAAAACTTTGATCACAATTGGTTAGGTCTTGCCCTCAGAACATTTTATAGTTTGTCATTGCTTAATAATTCAGTGTCTTGAATGGCAGGATGGATAGTAATTGGATAATATTTTGAAAAATTTGCTGTTTTATCATTTATAGCATCTAATTCTAAATATATTTTACCTTTTGGGGAGATATAAATATGGGTATTATGTAGTCTGAGACCCCTCTTTCCATGAAATGGATGGCGGCTATGGGATCCAAAAGGAACATATGTGTCCCTTGCAGGGGACCTAGTCAACAAGTTAAAATTGAGACTTGTACGCTGATAGAAGAGTATCCGTAACATTCACCATTTAGACTGAGTACTTACTCTGAGGGGGACCTTGTAGTAAGGTGGGATTTATTACAGATAATGTTGCCCCAGGCTTGGGATTGTTATTTATTTAAAATAATTTTTGGCTGGACTGGTGGCTCATGCTTGTAATCCCAGCACTTTGAGAGACTAAGGTTGGATGACTGCTTGAGGCCATGAATTTAAGACCAGCCTGGGCAACATAGCAAGACCTCATGTATACCAAAATAAGAAAAATTAGCCAGTCATGATGGAATATGCCTATAGTTCCAGCTACTTGGGAGGCTGAGGCAAGAGGATTGCTTGAGCCCAGGAGTTTGAGGCTGGAATGAGCCATGAACATATCACTGCATTCCCGCCTGGGTTATAGAGTTATACCCCATCTCTCTTAAAAATGTTCTTTTAAAACCTTTCTCTGAGAAGTTAGTATGGAGAAAAGGAAAGGTCCATCCCTATTCTGTCTTTTCCTCTATTTCTCTTGTTGTTCCTTCAGTTCTAGTTTTCAGCAGTTCTTTTCAATGTGGCCAAGTTTTTTGTAGTCATTAGAAATTAGGGGGTTTAGATCTATTTGGAGATTTATTGGGATATTTTGGTGGATAACTGCTTCAGTTGTAAATTTATAGTCTCATTAGCTTTATTACTTTGGCCTATTTTTCCTTTCATCCTTTAAAGTTTGATACAACTGGTTGGCAAGATCAACCACGTAGTGGTGTTGAGAAGTGGCTGGGGTGCCGTCTCTTTGCTGTTAGTGATGACACTTCATAGCCCATGTGCAAAGTTAGTGTTGAGGAGCATACCATTCAGACAATCTGCATGACTCACCTCAGATGAGCCTGAATATTGTCTAAACACCATTTCAAAGTATGACGCTACTAACTCATTGGGAATTTGCCAACATTGTTGTATTTTATTCTGGTGAACTACTATTTGGAAGACTAGAGGAATGGCTGTAAAACAAAGGCTTCATGATCTCAGGAACATTCCTGCTGTCTTTTTCTGAACATTTATGGAAATCCTCTTGGGGATTTATCTGTTGAATCTTTAGCCTTAATTTCTTTCTTTTTTTTTTTTTTTTGTAGAGACAGAGTCTCACTTTATTGCCCTGGGTAGAGTGCTGTGGCTTCACACTGCTCACAGTAACCTCCAACTCCTGGGCTTAAGCGATTCTCTTGCCTCAGCCTCCCTAGTCGCTGGGACGACAGGCGCACGCCACAGCGCCCGGCTATTTTTTTGTTTTGCAGTTCGGCCGAGGCCGGGCTTGAACCCGCCACCTTCGGTATATGGGGGTCGATGCCCTACTCGCTGAGCCACAGGAGCCACCCCGAGCAGGGTTTATATAAAAATTAAATGAGATGCTTCGTGAATGATGATGATGATGAAGGCTTAGTCTATGATAACAGCCTTGAGTGACCTTCCTCTAAACTCCCACAGCAGTTTATTTATAGCTCAGACAATCTACAGCTTTAGACATATTTTTTTCCCCTGAAGCTCTCGCCCGCCTAGGACTTACCACCAAGTGCTTCCCTATCTCTCTTTTTATTCTCAGACTAATTTTTTCCTCTCCTTGGGGTCTAATCGCGCATTCAGCCCTGTTCTTGCCTTACATCTCCTCTAGACCATTAGCTCCATGGGCAAGATCTGTGGTTTAGACCTCAGCTGATAGGCCAAGGTGACAACCACGATACCTGATAGGGTAGCATCTAGCCACACACTGGAGGGGATCGCCTGCTCTGCCAGCCACTGACATGTACTGCCACTCTCAGGCAGTTATCTGCCCACCTTGGATTTAAAAACCAAGCTCCCCCATTCACCAAGCAGAGTCACTTCAGCCCTGTAACCCCCACCATGCCCCCTCCTTTGTAAAATGCGGTAAGTAACACCTATGTTACGTAGAGAAGATTTAAGATGAGGCGTGTACGCTTCTGGTCCATGAATTGACTCACAGATGTTACTGGATTCCCCACCCTGTCCGCAACACACTGATTCACACAGAATGCATCTGTTAGTCCCTTCCGCATTATCATTTACAATGGAGAATACTGTCGCCTTCCTATCTGATCATCTTTTTCAAACAGTCACAAATCCCTAAGAGCTTTGTCTAACGAAAGAAGGGCCGCTGCTACTCCAGGTGTTGGAGAAAGGGAGCACATGACAGCCTAGACTGTGCGATCTCAAAGGCTGCGTCCGTTAAATCACAAATAGATGCCCTCCCACCATCCCTCCAGGGATGCGAAGGTCTCCGAAGGACTCCACAGGCGGCTGATCAGGGGACGGGACAACACAGTTGAAAGATTAATGTGGCCTGTCTCTGTTGGTGGCCTCAGTAATTGCACAGATGTAGTGGATTGTAAACTAGGGGACTGGGTCTCCCACTCAACACTGCTGGGCCAGCACAACTTCACTTTTTTCAGAGTTGAGAACTCGACTAATCTTTAATGAGGAGGCAACGTTGGGGAACCTTGTTTTCTTGGCAGGCCCCTTGCAGATAAAGGGAGAAGGGGGATGGGAGGAACTAATGCAGGCCAGATGTGGGCAAACTGAAGTTTGATACTGAATAAACAAGCCTTGGAGGTACTGAGCTCCTCTTCTTGTCTCTCCAGCAAAAAATCGGCATGGGGCGCAGAGAGTGTTCCCATGTGCCTCATGGGGCATATTGAAGATTGTTGGGAACAAAATAAGACACTTTTCCCTGCAACATGGAGCCCATGACACCTTCCGACCTATGCTTTTGATTTTCTGCTCCCAATTTACAGTGTCTTTGGCAACTTTTACAAACACATGTTGAGATCTGTGCCTTGCACTAGCAATATCAGATCAAATCAGATCAGTCCCTGCCCTTTGCTAATAGGATAGCCAGGAAACAGACAAATACATACACACGACAATTCAGCACAGTAACTGCGGTGGGTCCTAGGTTCTCTAGGAGCTTTGGAAGGTGGGGGATGGGCGGCCGAGGAATTCCTCCTGGAGAAGATGTCCACTTGGTTTTATTTAAAACCTACTGGGTCCAGAGGAAAAGACCTGGCCTAGGTCTTCCAAAAACCTAGCTAGGGAGACAAGCCTTATACGCAAATCACACCACAAGGCAGTATGCACTAAAGGTGCCATCTGCCTGCTCGAAATGGGGCAGCCACTGGCAGTGTAGTCACAGGAGAGGACACAAGTTTGCTGAACTGGAGTTCACCGCTGTGCCCCTGACATCTGACACGCCACAGGTGTTCACTAAATCGGTTGGCAGGCAGGCAGGCTGCAGAAGGCCGCAGGAGGGTCATGACTTAAACAGCCCCTGGAATCAAATCAGGGGACCCCCCAGTCTTGCCCTGCCACTCATTAGTTGTGGGAAAGTCACTGATATCCTTGAGTCCCAGCTGACTTAGCTCTATAACTGGTGCAAATAAGAATGAACATATAAAAACTGTTTTGTAAACTGTGTATCTAGAAATAAAAGGGATAATTTCTTACTGATCACACATATAGTATCGCTTGATGTGACAACCAAACACACCTTTAGAGCTGGTGAACTGTTGTCACCAACTGACAGAAAAGGAAAGCGTAGCTGCAGGGGTTCGGTGGCTTGCCTGAGGTTGAAGGACAAGCAGCAGAAGAAATAAGCCCAGGGGCTGGACGTGAACCTGAGTTAGATGACAGCTCTAATTACGGATATTCATTACAGAAGTCAGAGTCAAGCAGGGTCCGAGAGAGAAGGGAGCATTTTTACAGCTATAGGGGGAGAGGGATTCACCTATGACTCGCCGTGTATCAATTCCTGGATTTTAAAAATATGTATAAACCTCTCTCGGGGTCTGACCAAGATAAGCACTGAGCCCATGTTTATTTAAAAAGAATACTGAGCATTTTTCCCCTATTAAAATCTTTGCCCATAATACTCTTCATAGTGTAGGCAAGGCAAGACTGAGGAGGTGAGATAGGAGATGAAATTTTACTGTTTGCTCCTAATCTCATGGCTGCTACACTCATTAAGCCTTTGCAAGGCAGGGGCAGGAACCATTGCTTTGTGGATTTGGAAGGAATTCCTATTATGCTATAATTCCAGAATCTGAGATACAGCTCAAAAAGAGGTCAAAATGACTAGGTTTTTCCATATCTCTTGCCATGGAAAGGTGTCTGCTTTCTCCATAACTTCTGAGGATTTGCATTTCTAAACCACACTGGTCTTCTCTATTCCTTTGCTGTGGGGGCCATGCAAACGGCAGCCAGGACATCACCCCAGCCAAGGTTGCTCCTGCTCTTAAACAAACCTGACACTCAGCAGGAGAAGGCCCAGGACAGCACACAGCAGGAAGACTCGGTTTGCAGCTCTGTGCCCCTCCACCCTGCAAGACTGTCTCATTCGCTCGGATCACAAGCACATCCGGATGGAGCCAGCCAGGCTCTTACAGCCGGTCAGGACAGGAAAGTGGGAAATGCATTGTTGTTGCTGTTGTTCAAACTGTATAGCATTTCCAGAACTGAGTAAGACAGTAAGATCTCCCTTTGCCTCCGAGATCTTTGCTGTTACTTTGTCCTGTGAGTACTCTTGGCAGCTATGGCAGGTAAGCAGGCTGCTGGGCTCATTAGGAGCCTACGTTTCACGCCTGTCTCTAGCTGAAGTTCGAGGGCAGTTGGATCAGGAGGTAAAAGTGCTATTGAAAAGAAGAGTGAGAGTCAAGAGACTTGGGCTCTAATTAGTAACTACAAAGAAAGAGTGGGAGATATGTAGCCTAAGGATGGAGGTCCTTTCCTTTTTTTGCCGGATACTCTGGCTAGGTCTTCACCTACTCACTTATAATAAAAAATAGTGGCTGGGCATGGTGGTTCACAGCTGTAATCCTAGCACCCTGGGGGGGGGGCCGAGATAGGTGGATTGCTTCAACTCACAATTTCAAGACCAGCCTGAGCACGAGTGAGACCCCCTCTCTCCTAAAAACAGAAAGACTAGCCAGGCATGGTGGCGGGCACCTGTAGTCCCAGCTATTCAGGAGGCTGAGGTAAGAGGATTTCCTGAGCCCAAGAGTCTGAGGTTGCTGTGAGCTGTGACACCAGCATACTCTACCCAGGGTGACAGAAAAAAGAAAAGAAATGAATAAATAAATAGAAATTAGAAAAATAAATATAGTTAACAACCCCTGAGCATTCTGTTGCAGTTGTCATTGTTGGTTAGCTGGCCCGGGCCGGGTTTGAACCTGCCACCTTCTGTGTATGTGTCTAGCACTGGAACCAGTTATTCTGGAGGCTTGAGGCAAGAGGATCGCTTGAGCCCAAGAGTTTGCTACGGGCGCCCAGCCTAAGCATTCTGTATGTGCCAGGAGCTGAGTTATTTTATACACGTTAGCTCATTTAATTCTCAAAACTTTAGAAAGTAGACACATTATCTCCACTTAACATATGAGTTTACCGAGGTTCAAGGAGGTGAATTAACTTGCCACCAGTTCCACAGCAGAGAGGTCAGAGAGGAACCAAACCCCATGCTCAACTGAAAACCACAAAAGCAGCTAGCTTGGTATACTTGGGGTTTCTTCAATGGTGAAATGTATCAACACAGATCACACATTTCCCTGGCACATGGCAGCACTTGACCCAAAGATAACAATTACTGCCTTAATTTCTTGGCTGTTGTTTCTCTGATCTATAGGAAAACACCATCTAAAACTTACTTTGCTGACATCGCAGGGGAAGGGGAAGCAACGCTGTTACACATCCTATAAATGAGGCCATAGCACACGACTATTTCAAGGAAACCTGGGAGGGCAGGAAGAGCTGCCAATAAAACACTGGGCATGACATGAGGAACGGGGCAAGATACAGGCGAGCTCTCCAAAGCAGATTTTCCTTTAAAATGCTGGCATCCCTGGAGGAGAAAGAGGTTGGACTTGGCGAGCGGGAGGAGAAGAGATGCTGACCTAAAGTTTTTGGGGATGGAAGGATGAGAAGAGACTCGTGGAACCCCAAGCAGCTACTTGAGCATTTTTCTTTGCCCATCCTAGAGTCAGGTCAGAAGGCAGGAACACTCCCATATTAAAAGAATCCGCACGTTCCAGCTGGCCCACTGCTGCAAAGTGCATTTCCAGGCACTCTGGTGCACGCATTTGATTCTCACAGCAACCCTTTTGGGGAATCCAAACACCACTCCCATTTTACAGGTGAAGAGAATGAGAGTTGGAGAATCCAATGATTTACCTACTTCATGTAGCTCGGAGATTCTCTGAACAGTGTCTCTTTGCACAGCGCTGAGCTTGGAAGCAGCACATTGGGTGAGCCAGGAACAATCCCATGGAGAGAGAGTAAAAAGCACGAGGTATTCCTGCCCCTGTGCTGCTTTTATCTCAGCACGCTCCTGGGTGTAGTAAGTTCCCTTAAAGCCTTCAATTCACTAATCCTCCAACTGTCAAAAACACCTGTTCAAACCTCAGTGTAAGATCCTATGCAATTATTTGCCTTCCATGACAAACGAGTTTTTCAGGGACAGCCATTCTTTCTGGAAAACTCAATCCCACGACTGTCAATTTGGAGCAAACAGTAAAATTAGATCTTTCATTTTTCAGTTTTTGAACACAGAGATCCTTAGTCCACCTTTAAGAAACTACTACAGTTGCCAAATGGACTGTTTTTCTTTTAAAGGTTGGAAAGAATTCTACTAGCCTCCCTTCCCCCTCCCCCAATTCAAGCTGTTGATTGTGTGCCTGGTTTACGATGTTATTAAAAAACAAAGAGGGGTCTCAAAGTTTACAACCAACCCCTAGAGTGGGCCAGTCCAAAAGAAAAACTTGGTGAAATGTGGTTCATGTGCTCTACAGCAGGCAAGGTAAGCTAAGTACCTTCCCCTGGGCAGCTCTTCTGGATGGGCTGGCGATCCTGAAATGTCAGTCTGAAAGGTGGAAGGATGGCTTTGAAATAAGCCAGGTACAGGCTGGAACCCCAGTCTTTACTAGCTGTGGACTTTGAGCATGTCATTTAACCTTTTTGAGTTCAGATTCTCTATCTGCATAATGGAAATAATAGAATAATAGCCCTTATTTCATATTTAGTACCATTTTTTTTTTTTAAAGTCAGAGTCTCACTGTCTCCCTGAGAAAAGGGTAGTGGTTGCATAGCTCACAGCAACCTCAAACTCTTGGGCTCAAGCGATCCTCTTGCCTCAAGCCTCCAGAATAACTGGTACTATTGTGGAGCCCACCGTAACACCCAGCTTTTCTATTTTCAGTAGAGATGGGGTCTTGGTCTTGCAAGGCTGGTCTCCAGTTCTTGAGCTCAAGCAATCCACCTGCCTCAGGCCCCCGGAGTGCTAGGATCACAGGTGTGAGCCACCCACTGGACCAGTCATATCTAGTATTCTTTTTTTTTTTAATTAAATCATAGCTGTGTACATTAATGCAATCACGGGGTACAATGTGCTGGTTTTATATACAATCTGAAATATTTTCATCAAATTGGTTAACACAGCCTTCACAGCACGCTCTTAGTTACATAATCTACACCTAGTAAATGTCACATGTACCCTTGTACGATGCATTGTAGGTGTGGTCCCACCAATTATCCTCCCCCTACCCATCCTTACCCCACCCCTCCCCTCCCTCTCCCCTTTCCCCATATTCTTGGGCTATAATTGGGTTACAGCTTTCATATGAAAGCTATACGTTAGTTTCATAGTAGGGCTGAGTACATTGGATACTTTTTCTTCCATTCTTGAGATACCTTGCTAAGAAGAATATATTCTAGTTCCATCCATGTAAACATGAAAGAGGTAAAGTCTCCCACTTTCTTTAAGGCTGCATAATATTCCATGGTGTTTATATACCACAATTTATTAATCCATTCGTGGATTGCTTAACTATCTCCCTCATTGGCTCTGGACACAGGCCAAAGAGAAGTTTCCAGGCTATGCTCAACGGAAGGACAACTCAAAGACCCACAGATGAGAATTTATGACCCTGCTGGGCATAAGATCTACCTCTATCACCTGCATGGGGGGATTCAAGAGCAAAGAACAAACTTAGAAAATACTGGAGGTATGGAGAAGACAGCTATAAGAACATAGAACTCACAAATTCTAAGGATGGATTTCAATCTTCCTCTCCCTCCCCTATTTTCCATATGGACACATCTAAAACAGGGTGGTGACCTTCTAGGCAGGGCCCAAGGATGAGGCTCCTGTTGCTCAAAGTAACCCTGGTCCTTGTCAAAGTCCACAGCACATTTCTGCATTATCATCAGTGAGGGTTTTACCCTTGGAGGAAAGACCTAGATGTGTAAATCTGGACTTCACACCTATGTATGAGTAATCTGCTCAGCAATTCAGAGTTTGCAAACTATTTTAATATTCGCAATCTAATCTTTTACTGCTTATTGCAATGCTGCAAAGCAAGATGGTAATCCTTTGGTTGTATACAACATTGTAGAGGGCCAGGGCTAGAACCTAGTGCTCTGGATTCCAAGTCCTAATTACCTTGGCACCACCTCCAAGGGCAGGCACTCCACAATCTGACAGACAACATCAGTAGCATTATCACTAGTACAGCAGAAGAGCAAAGGCGAGGAGAAAACACAGTAAATGCCTGCAAAAGCTGACAAGGATATTTTACCCTCTCCGAGGCTCGACTTTATCGCACGGTGGCTCAGAGCTTCACTCTGGGGTAAGAAACAACCAAAGCCAGATCTCAACTTGACAACTTATTAACTACATGACCTTGGGCAAATTATTTTTATTCTGTGGACCTCAGTTTCTTAATTCATAGTCTAAAGATAAGAATATCAAGACTTCATTAGATTGTGATGAGGATAATGCATGTGAAATATTTTAGAAGGGTGCTTAGCCACGTACGTGTGTATTTCACAGGAAAGGTTGGCTTTAAGTCACCGTATTAACTACATGAAATAAATAGTGTCAATCACATGAAATTCTACTTGGCAGCAGTTTCTGCTGGTTTTATTGGCTTCTACTTGGTAGAAGTCTCTGCTAGCTTGGTGCAAGACTTTGGCTCGGACGTCCTTTAACACTTGTAACACAGGAGAAAGGCGGACAGAACTGACCATGGCAGCGTTGGGGCGCTTACCGCGAGGATGGCGATGACAATCCCCACAGCGCAGAGCACAGCGTCGTTTATTGTCTCCCCGGTCTTCAGCGGGTACTTGATGCTGTTGTCATTACAGTAAAACCCTCGGTGGTACGGCTTGATGGTGCTCGTCTCGATGATAAGGAAGGGCAGGCTCGCTGGTCAGGGTAGAACCATGGCATGCGGCAAAACAGAACACAAGGGGAGGGAAACTGTCAGTGTAAGGAAGCCAAAGAGGGGCAACCCACAGCAAAGGCCTCAATAACCCGGAGGGCGGCCTTCATTGCTTGGATTATAGCCATCTGCAGCCTACAGAGAGCTCCCTATGCAAACCTCCCCGTCTCATCACCTTGCAGGGACACTGTTCTTTCTCCTGTCCAAGAGCTCAGAGGGAGGCAGCGAGGAGGGAGTTTGCCTTCTGCTCTGCAACAAACATTCAGCTAAAAATTAAAGCCCTTTTCATAATAACTACTAATAGAACCCTAAATCTAAGGATATCCGTTACCTTTCTCAGGTCTTAATCGTCTCTCCTTTGAGAAGTTCATGCCGAGGCTGTGATGCACAGCCCGAGAGGCAAATAACCTAGATTTGAACTGAGCTCCACCACCGCCTGACGGTGTGATCTCTGGTCCCCGCTCCTTCCCCCGTGGTAAAATGAGTGGTGATGACTAAGTGGGATCAAAGCACCTAAAACCTCTAGCACGGTAACTAGCACATAGTAGCTGCTCAATCAATGCCATTTCAAGCCTTTTCTTTCACTCTTCGGAGAGTCACCAACAAGAAGACTGAGCAGAGCTAAGCTCAACCCTGTTGCCTGCAGACCTGCACAGGGGCCCTGGGGCAGCCGGGAGCACCAGGCAGCTCTTGCAGCTGTCGCCGGGTATCTGTAGCCAGTTCAGATGCCATTCTGTCAAAGGTCATGGCAAATGGAGTCCACCACCTGCCAGCAAGAGTCCTCAAAACCCTGACACAAAAAGAAAAGGTCCACAGGTTGAACGCCTGTAGCTCCGTGGTTAGGGTGCCGGCCACATGCACTGGGGCCAGTGGGTTTGAACTTGGCCCGGGGCCTGCTAAACGAAATCAATGCCTGGGCATTTTGGCAGGCACCTGTAATCCCAGCTACTGGGGAGGTTAAGGCAAGAGAATCACTTGAGCCCCAGAGTTTGAGGTTGCTGTGATCTATGATGCCGACAAAGTGAGACTCTGTCTCAAATAAAAAAAAGGAAGGCCCACAAATAATTCTTGCTTGGACACCCTGATGGCCTCCTCCTCAGTGTTACAGCTCCCACAGCCTCCTACAAAGATGCACCTGTTACTCCCTGAAGGGCTCTGCCCAGGAATAAGCCACCGCCTTGCTAAGGCTCCCAAAGGCACAGGGAGAGATGAAATCTCCAAGTGTAGCCGCAGGAGTTCTCACGAGCTGGGTATTTCTCCGGCTTCATGCTCTGCAGCAGCCCCCTTCACTCCAAGAAGACAGTATGTATAGACTCCACGCTCTTACTCAGAACGCGTAATCTTTCTCCCTGGTTCCCAAGAGCAACACCAAGCACTAACGCAGTGATTTTCAGACCTCAGGTGTGGCGCAAAAACTTTTAAAGATCGAAAGAAGTCCAAAGCATAGTACGTATATTCTTTTTTTTACTCTTCTTTCTTTTTCTTGTCTCTGTCAAGGGTCTCTGTCACCCTGGGTAGAGTACCGTGGCATCACAGCTCACAGCAACCTTAAACTCTTGGGCTCGAGATCTTCCTGCCTCAGCCTCTCAAGTAGCTGGGACAACAGGCACCACCACCACCACCCTGCACCCCCAGCTAGTTTTTCCACTTTTAGAGATGGGGTCTTGCCTTTACTCGGGCTGGTCTCAAACTCCTGAGCTTAAGCGATCCACCTGCCTTACCCTTCCAGAGTGCTGAGATTACGGGCATGAGCCACAACACCTGGCCTTTTTACTGCTTTTTTTTTTTGATCAAGGTAACTTGAGTGTGCTGCAGGTTTAATTATAGGTTCAAGTGTGCGGTGAGATAAAAACAGTTGAAAACCACAGCTGATGTCACCTCACAGAGTAAAAGGACTAGGACTTTGAATCTCAGGACTAGGAAGATCACCAAAAAATCACCTTAGTGATCACAGCCACCACTGTGCACTCTCAAGGCGTTGGGCACTTTATATATCCATTGTCGCACTGAAGCATCATTTAAACACCACCATCATCCATCCCTAAGTGGGAGTACAGAGTCTTAGGGAAAAGTATTCAGCTCTTTCAAGACCTCCTAGTCCACTCCCGCCTCTCCGTGGCTAAATCCTCAATTTAACTTTGCAAATTGGTTTCATCCAAATGTGAATTTCATTAGCTGAAAAATCCCAAGATAAGCAGTTGCTTAAAAGATAAAATTCCATTTTCATGTTTTTCAAAAAGAACCAAATTCACGTCATGTTGCTTAAAGCCCCAGACCTCCTCTTAAAAAAAATGTACCATGAACTCCACAATTTTTCAATTACTTTGGTCCAGACCGGCAGCGATAAAACTGTTCACTTTCTAAAAAGTGTATTTATGTATCACTGTGCATACACACATGGATTTATTTGGTTTTATTCTTTGGATTTATTTGAATTCTACGGCTATTTATTTTGTGACCCCTAACTGCTTCCTGCTAGAACAACAATTTACTTTATCAAACGCATACTGGTGCTTTGAAAAGAAAGAACAGCAACACACCACAGTATTGTGCCTGACCTTCTCAAAGTAAACACACAGGGGCCCTGGAAAGGCAATCACCACTAGGTCTCGAAACCTCGTCTCTGCAGTGGAGGAGGGGGCCAGGGTAGGCAACGGATGAACCTTCTGGCTTCAGCTGATCTTTGGGGGCCGGGGCCCTGGGAGAGATAGATAATCACATTGGCGTAAACCATCTTCATGCCTCTGCTTAAACCTTTTGAAATGCGACCAAGTTGGCTATCAGAAGTAGCTGAGAAGCCAGCAGTATGATATTAATAGTCCGCTTTTAAAGCTCTACACATCACAGTAAAAAAGTTCAGCTGCAGCCTCTGTGGTGCCTAGGAGCCGAAGCGTTGCTAATAAACTCAGGGAGGGAACAGACCCCAAGTTCTGTTCATTTGTGCTATACTCTTAGGCCCTTAGCTCTCTTTTTAATAGTGTTCACATGATAGGCCTGTAAAACATATGTTTCTATGGACAATAAAACACATATAAAAGAGCTTTGTAGTTAGACAGAACTGGGTTAATGATCTTAATGCTGCTCGCTTCTACTTAAGTTATTTCACATCTCCAAAGCTCCCTTTCTGCTCTGTTTGATGGGAAGAATGAAACCTGAACTCTGCCATGCGGAGACCATCTACTAAGTTAATGCATTCATTCATTCATTTATTCAGCAGATGTTTATTGAGTCTTAACTATATACATTAAGCACGAGAAATAAAAAAATACAAAGTTGACCCCAGACCCTGCCCTCAGGGAGCTTCCAGTCCAGTAGGGTAAGAGACAGTCAAAATCAGTCCAGGCAGTTTTAGTTGGAAGAAAGTCAAGACGCCAGCACTGGGTAATGTCACGCACGGTCTGGGGTCACTATGGACCCTGAGTAAATATGAAAAGGGAGAAGGGGGAAAAAGAAAGTCCCGCAGATGGCTAAGGAAGAAACTGTCTCCAACTGGGAACAGTCCAAATCTTTTTTCTTTGCCTATGGAACGCAGAGGGTTTCCGGTTCTGAATATGTGAATGGCGACCACAAACAGACCGCGACTTGGAGCTGGGTATGTCCTGTTTATTTTTTTGAAAGGCACTGAGATGGCATTTAGAAAACCCAGTGCCTTTTTCTTTCTTCCTTACCAACTTGCAGTATTATTGGGAGTGATGCCAGTCACATCTAGTCTTTGATCCCGGAAGACAACAACCACAGATTCTCTTCAGTTGATGGAAAGAAAGCATAAACATTCCCCCAATGGGGCAGCGAGCCTTCAGGAGACCCAGCACCATGCCTTGCTTCTGCAGGACACAGAGCGGAGGGTCTTCTACAAAAGCAGAGTCCCCATTTCTAACACTTGCACGATCTTTATTACCAACCACTGGAGTGGTAACATCATTTCACCTCAAGGGAGTTCCCAGTGTCAGACAAGGGGATTCTCGAGGTGAATACATCACAGGACTCGGCCCTCAAGACGTACATGGTGCTGGCTCGGCACCTGTGGCTCAATGGACTAAGGCACCAGCCACGTACACCTGAGCTGGTGGGTTCGAATCCAGCCCGGGCCCGCCAAACAACAATGACGGCTGCAACCAAAAAATGGCTGGGCGTTGTAGTGGGCGCCTGTAGTCCCAGCTACTTGGGAGGCGGAGGCAGGAGACTCGCTTGAGCCCAGGAATTGGAGGTTGCTGTGAGCTGTGATGCCAGGGCACTCTGTCCAGGGTGACAGCTTGAGGCTTTGTCTCAAAAAAAAAAAGAAGAAGTACATGGTGCTGTAAGATAGTCACAAGAACAAGTGCACTACACTTGTTCCAGTGTGATGACTGATGTAAGTGTGGAGCATAATGAGGGTACAAAAGACAACTCCACTAGGGACACTAAGGAATCCCACAGGGTGGGAGGCTTGACTTGACCTTTACATGAAGAGATGTTTCTGAAGCCCAGGGGCTGAGTCCACTCATGAAAAATCAGCACAGTTTTGGGATTCCAACACGGACAGTCCCCAAACTGATGACTATTCTAAGAATATAGTTTTGACCTTTGCTACAGAGGCATACTAGTAGACAAATGGCACAGAGAATAATAACAGGTAACATTTACTAAGCAACTCTTCCATACCAAACCGGGTTGAGGCTGCCCACATAAATTATTGCAGGCAGACAAACCTGGCTCCTGCTATGGCCTGGGTACTAAGCAGGCAACTTAGTGAAGGAGGCTAAGTTCCAACCTCTAAGTGGCGCAAAGTCTAATAGGAGAAATGGCCATAAAAAATTAACATGTTAAGCCACCCTAACTTTCATAGAGATTAATGTGATTTACAAGAGTCACTCTGCCAGTAAGTGATGGGACTGGACAGGTTTCAAATGATCTGACTTCACTAGATCTTAGGTGCTTACAAAAGTCAGTGAGTCACTTAAAACAGAGAATGAAGAGCCTATGAGTGTTAATTAGTTAATTGAGACTCAGCCAAACTCTCAGCCTCTGAAGGAAAAGAAAAGGCACTGTTTGAAATAGTTAATGCAACAGGACTGGCTGACCTGCCCTCAATGTACTGAGTGCCACACACATGCTAGGCATCTCATTTAATCAAAAATCTGAAGCCAGTATCCTGGAATCTGGGTTTATCCACGATAAAACGTGCATTACCAGACTTTTACAAAACAGGCCAAAAAACAAACAAAAAAAAGTTTGGTAAGTCTAGGCCCAGACTCACAAATTTCTCCTTCTTTTAATCAAAGATCAATTAACTTCCCATACCTCCAGGGACTTCCTGGGACGCGTAGGCTCAGAGGAGGTGAAACTCGAACTCATTGACAAACACTCAATGGGCAGAAAATCAAAGCGTGAAGAAAGGCCCCTGTGTTGGGTTCAGCCCTTTGAAACTTCTCTGGCTTTGAAAAACTAACACTTGGGCAGGTTGGGTGGTTTGGGGGTGGGGTGTACAAAAACACAGGCTAAGTTTTCACGGCCCACCCATTGATAAAGTCATGTGGGAAGTGTTACAAAGTGACCCAGCCCCAAAGCCCTGCTCCCTGCAGCCACAGCTTCACCTTTGCACAAAATTAAAGACAGCCTCCTCTTCTCAAAAGTGTTTTCTAGAAAGCCATTGGTAAGGGTAGGAAGACAGTGGGGGCCGGCAGGGGTTGGGTGTTTAAGGGAAGAGAAGGAGAAATTGTTATACAAAAGTCAACAAAAACCAAAATCAGAGCACTGGGGAGGGACTTTCCAACTCCCCCCATAAACCAAGTCCTTCAAGTCCTGTTCCAAGGTTGTCGAATTTTCACTTAAACCAAACTGTAGTTACCTTAAAATGAAAAGTTAGGATCTGCAAGAGTCATAATTAAACTAACATCTGGGAAAAGCCTGCACACCCACCCACAAAATAACACTGGATGCACGGTAGGGGTACAGGCATCAGTACGGCATAATTGCTCAAATCAGACAGCTATTAGGACTCTGTGAAAGAAACTTCACGCATCTTCCGGACAGTACAGAGTTATCAGCATGGGAGGGGCTGTTCTGCTCATTTTACAAAAGAAAAAACTAAGGGTCACAAAGATTAAGCAGTTAACCTGAAAGGCAGAGCCAGCAAATGGTCCCAATTTGGACCAGATGTTAGCAATACAAATTGAAGAACCCTGGTCTTCTACTTTCAAGAAGTTTAGTGTTTAGGAATTAATTTATGGAATCTTCATAATAACTATGAAAAGTTGTGGGCTATTATTTTCATAAGCGCCCAACAGAAAATGGAGCCCAAAAGTTTTACTTGTCCAAGGTCCCCCCCAAGTGAGAAAACTGGTCCCTGGGTTTTGAACCCAGGGCCTCCTGCCTCTTGGCCCATGTTTTCTTATTCTATGGCCTCATTCCCTCTTTCCTTATAAATGTATTCCCTGTTAAAATATGACCACCTGATTTTTTTTTAATCATTTAAGGCCAGAATGGTCAACTCAACTAGTACTTAGAGGTTCAAAATACAAATATTTATGTTGCTTCTAAGTGACAGGGCTTCTATTTAAAGTAATTAATTGCTACTGGTCTTAGAAGTGTGCAAACTTTCGTTGGTTTACGATATTTGTCCAGGTTTTTAGACTGGACACAATCCAGACGAGACAAAACTAAGTTTACTATGAAGGCATTTTTCCACCTTTGAAACGGGCTGCCATGAAAAACACTTACTGTTGGCCTGTGTGAACATACAGCATTCTGGGCCTAGAGGTCTTCCCCGACAAACGCTCCTTCTTCAGGCCTGGAAAGTTCAGGCCCTTCCTTCACAAAAAGAAGACTGTCGCAACCCAAAGCAATTAACTGCGTGGTAGAAATGAAGAAAGCGATGGCAGATCTAGTCCTGGTGCTTGGGTCCCCTGACCTCAAGTTCAACGTCTTCAACAAACACATGTGGACAGTTTCTGAGGACTGGACACCGTGCTGGGTGCTAGGGACATGAAGATGGATTGAAGCAGCACTGGAAAACTCCCATTTATCCTTCAAGACTTAAATGTTAAGATACTACCGCAGGTATTACAAAAGAACTTTGGATGGCCTCTCTTATTTATAAATTCCTAAAGTGAAGTTATTTTGAAAATATTTAATATCAGCCTCTTTAACCCCACCCCACACCCCCAGCTCTGGCTGTTTTGGCCTTTTCAGTTAGATTTTTAAAGGGCTGCCGCATTTACAGACAAAAAACCCAAACTGACCCAGCCACCTTATTGAGAAGGGCAAACCTCTTTTGTTACCATTATACATTTCGCAAATGAGGTGTTTCATTTCTAGTAAAACACAACTAACAATGCCAACAGGACTTAGCATCCTTCCACTCAGGTAAAGGTGAGTCACGTCCCAAGACTCTTTTCCTTTTAATTTGTCTTTTAAATAAGGACGAGAATAAATTTACACACATGGAGCACCTACTATGTGTTGAAAACTTTGGCTGTATCGATTGATTTCACTCTCAAAACAATACTCTAAAATTAATTATTAGGATATGGCCAAGCCACTGCGGGTCAGAGGTCACACTTTATCTCAATCTTCACTTTGCTGGTGAGAGCCGTGACCAGGACACAATACAGAATGGTCTGACTCTAGAATTCATTCAGAGATGCGGCCAGGTACTCTTTTTTGCTACGTACACCTGAGCTATGTCTACGTAGGTATTAGCAACCTAGACTGTCAACGACAAAGCTCTGGAAGATGTATGTTGACCTTGGACTAGTATAGAAACCAAGATTCCAAAGAAAGATGGAGACTTCACCTCTGTTGAGTTTACATGGATGGAGCTGGAACACATTCTTCTTAGCAAAGTATCTCAAAAATGGAAGAAAAAGTATCCAATGTACTCAGCCCTACTATGAAACTAATTTGTAGCTTTCATATGAAGGCTAAAACCCAATTTTAGCACAAGAATATGGGGAAAGAGGCAAGGGAGGGGAGGGTAGAGGGGAGGATGGGTAGAGGGAGGGTAATCAGTGGGATCACACCTATGGTGCATCTTAGAAGGGTACAGGTGAAACTTACTATATGTAGAATATAAACGTCTGAACACAATAACTAAGAAAATGCCATCAAGGCTATGTTAACCAGTTTGATGAAAATATTTCAAATTGTATATAAAACCGGCACATTGTACCCCATGATTGCATCAATGTATACAGCTATGATTTAACAGAAATAAAAATAAAAATAAAGAAACCAAGACTCCTCCTTAGACATTGAGGTGGAACTATACAAACCCTGCCAATCTCACTCTGCTTCAGTCTCCCCTGGGACCTTGCAATGTGGCTGCCCAGAGCTGGGACACAGCAAGAATTCTGTGTGCACAGCATGGCATAGCTCTTAGATAAATAATCAAATGTGATCTTTGTAACAACTCTGTAATGTTTTTAACATCTGGATTAAAGTACCACTGGAAAACTCCTATTTTATCCTTTAAGACTTAAATGTTTCTCCTACAAAAGATTTACTTAGCCATGTAACCCAGCAGGGTTAGTTCCAACTTTCCTTTTTCCCAATTTACTCATGAACTTCAGAGTCTGGTACACAGGATTTCATTCCCCATTTCTATCACCTGTCATGTTCTATGACCTTGGGCAAGTCACTTTAGCTCTCTAAACTTCATTTTCATCACCCTACACAGTAAGGTATGGTACAAGAATCATCAATACGCAGTTGATTGTGAGAACTAACACACGGTTTATAACATACCCAGTAGTTAACTGATTCAATAAATGTTAAATCTTGTGAGAGACAGAGTCACTAAAAGCATTTACAAAGTGTTTAAGACGTGAGCAGAGTTCTGCCCAGTGCTCACTCAACTAGCCATGGGCTTACCACATACTTTCTAAATTCAATCTGAACTCAAGGGAAAAGTATGCTTATAAAATCCTGTAATTCCAGGGACTTCTTGGGGTCTAGTGAACAGATAGGGTTTTTTTTTTTTGTGGTTTTGTCCTTTTTTTTTTTTGGAGACAGAGTCTCACTTTGTCACCCTGGGTAGGGTGCCATGGCGTCTTAGCTCACAGCAGCCTCCAACTCCTGGCTCCAGCAATTCACTTGCCTCTGCCTCCCGAGTAGCTGAGACTACAGGTGTCCACCACAATGCCCGGCTATTTTCAGAGACAGGGGTCTTGCTCTCGCTCAGGCTGGTCTCGAACCCATGAGCTCAGGCAATTCACCCGCCTCAGCCTCCCTAGTGCTGGGATAACAAGCGTGAGCCACAGTGCCCAGGAACAGATAGGGTTTTGAAGTGGTTAGCAAGACCTGGCGTCCTAATGCAGGGAAGAAATATCAGAGCAGGAACCCTGCCATACATTCTCCAAAGCTCACCTGAGGCTGCCTGGGAGTCAAGTCTATAATAATGGTGACGATTAAAAATACCTATCTCAGTTTTTGCAGCAGTTAAACATGCATTCATTAGCATGTGCGCTCCCATCCGAGCCATGCTGTGCAGGTGTACACAAAACCCCACATTCACGTGGCAGTAGAATAAACAATGCGTGGACTGGGAGGACCAAAGTTCATGCAGTCCCGAGGCAAGACTGGAGCCAGATAAAGTGCCAAAATCCAGAGTCGAAATGTTACAGGATGCTCTGGTAGGATGAAATCATGTTGGTAGGGAGGCCAAGCTATCAGGTGCCCGATCAAGCTAAAAGGTCCACGTTCTAGGTCAAAGGTCACAAGTGGCAGCCCATAGCCAAATTTGGCCCACCCGTGGTTTAACAATTTTTAAATGAGTTGTTGTCATTTAATAATGAGCAGTCTCATATAACAGCCAGATTCCAGCTTTTTGGGGTTTTTTTGCAGTTTCTGGCTGGGTTTGAACTCACCACCTCTGGTATATGGGGTCGGAGCCCTACTCCTTGAGCCACAGGCGCTGCCACCTTAAGCCAGCTCTAAAGCATGTGGCAAGAGCAGCAAGCAGCCTCCTTTCTGCAGGCTGAGCACCCATTCTCCAGGGGGGCCCTGCTCCCCGCTGCCTCCCTGACACCGGGCCTGCCTTTCGGTTGCCAGTCATTGAGGTCGCAGGGTCAATTTCCTTCCACCAGGTCCATTTTGGTCATTCCTGTTAACCTTTGAGTTTTCTATCCCTGGCCCAGAGAATAAGGAAGTCCTTGGATGAACCTATGAAACTAGAAATACCTCTTCAGTCATTTCTCCCCTAGTAAGTAATGGCCACATTAGACGTATGGATGCACATGAAGTCTGACAACTAAGTTTACAAACTCATTCCAGAAAATACCTCGCTGCTGAGTATCACCATGGCACTTCGCGGTACCTCCCAGGGGAAACTGGGCAGTGACGCCAGGGTCGAGCACACCCTTCAAAGCGATTTTGGAACTTTCCTTTTTCTGGCATGACCATCAGAGCTGTCATAGTACAAGATGTGACAATTAAGTTCATGAACTTGCCACCATGCACTGGTAACTCAGGAAGGCTCAGGACCTTGGCGTGTCAGAGTCTCACAGCCGTGTTCACGTCGACCTGTGGTGACATCTGGCTGAGAGGCATTCGTTCTTGTTGTTACACGTTTCTGCGTGCTGTAAGACAATAGCTCTGACGGTTGTTCCAGAAAAAGAGCTACAAAATTGCTCCGAAGAGCGGACGAGATGCTGGTGTTAGAGCACAACTTCTCAAGGGGAGTACTTTGAAGGTGACATAGTGATGTTCAGCCGCGAGGTATGTAGTACTTTTTCTAGGATGAGTTTGTGAACTTAATTGTCAGACCTCATATATGGGTATGGGTACGTGTTTATGTATACATCTTAATCTGAACTCAAGACCTCCCCCCATCTATGTTCTCAAAAGGATTTTGTCGAGGGCAGTTTATTTTTACATTTTATTATAGATATGGGGAAACTGAGGCTCAGAAGCGCAGGAACTTGCCAGAGGTCGCACACTTAGCAAAATGAACATGGAACTGAAGTGAAGTTGAACTACAAAGCCCTTAGCACACTTACTCCAGCCATACAGGTGGTGATGAGGCTAGAATGGGGCAGATAAAACAAGGCCTGCCTTGATAAATGGCATGGTTATGCTTCAGAAGATGAGAGAGGGCCCTCTCTATGTAGATAGATACTAAGCAGGGTTATCAGAGAATTCTGCTTTTAATGGCAACACTCAAACTCAAACCCAAAACACTTTCTGACAGATGTTCACTAATTCAGTAATAATATATAATAATACTCAAGGTGAGGAGGGGCTTAAAAATTAAAGTCCATCAGATGTTTGTGGTATCACAAATCTCACTTGAAATGGCGTTAGGCACATATTCCGTAATATCCTGACACAATCTTAGCTCTTCAGGAGATCTTAGATGTCATTTACCCATTTAACAGATGGAAAGACTGAGACCCACCAGATGCTAGCACTGTCCTTATTTCTTTCCTGTAAGTTCTCCTGAACTAGCTGAGATCCTTTTCAGGGAAAGGTTCATGTTATTCATCTCTGTACCCCTGACACAGTGGGAACTCAACAAATGTACACTGAATAAAGGCATTGGCAACAAACTGAAAGTCAGGACACCTGGCTCCCTGCCAAATGCATTCTCCTACCTGCAGATACTTTCACCCTCCTTCTAGATGTTAATCTCATCTCTCTCACACCCTGAATCTTGTTTTGCTAACATAACCCCCCCCCCAAACAACACAATGCCTCATATCTTAATACAGAGTAGGCAATTCCATCAGGAATTTGGGGGGAACCTAGCCAGCTTCAGTCTCAGATGGGTGGTTAATGACCTTTAAGACCATATCTTCACAGTCTCCCAGCCACAGGGAACTCAGCAGGGTCCTCTGAGCAGGCTGAGGCTGACGAGGCTGCTGCCTGTGATTCTGCTGTCCTGCCTCACCTGACCCACCCCTAACCCACTTGCGATGATCTTCTGGGAGATCTCTGCCCTATAAAAAGCTCCAAGTAAGGGGAAGGGCACAGACCTCAAGAAAGCCATCTTCAAAGTGGGTTTGAAAACCAGTTTTGCTGCTTCTGATCTATGTCGTCTTCAGCAAGTTGCTTAACTTCTCTGAGCCTCGGCTGCACAAAGAAGATGCCAATAATAGCCACTCTTTAGAGCCGTGAGGATGAAATCTCACACAGTAGGTATCTAACCAAAGCTAGCTCTTCTCCCCTCCCAGTCCTGAAAATCTGCTACTCGGCTGTTTACAGGATGCCAATCAACTGGCTTGACTGGTTTCCCCACCGAGGTGGCCGGACTAACCTGGACAGGGCTGTGTCAGCTCAGACGAGGGTTGTCACTGGTGTTGAGCAAGACTGGAGCCATTCCAGGGTGCTGGGATAAGACAATCCTCACCCGAGGAGCACACTCCCAGTTCCCAGCCCTGTCAATGCTCCTTCTGTAAAACACAGAAACCTTCAAATCTGACAGCTGCCACCTGCGCAAATAATTCGGGGATGTAATTTTGTAACTGAATACAAACCCTGAAAGCTGAAAAGTTTGAAGTCCAGAATAATCCCTTTGACCTTCTGCCTAAACACTCACTAATCACTTTTTAATTTGTAGTTGATTTCCTCTCCATGTGCTGTCCTTACAGGCTACGTTTTCATTTTAGAAGTATCCAGGGAGTGAACAGCGTTACCAAATACCTGATTAACTACAGCTCAAACTTCTTTCCCAGACATCTAAGGCTCAGTCCATGCCCCAGTGAGTTTTCCAAATAGCACTGGGTGGCAAGAAAGTAAGGGAGAAAAAGGGTTGCTTTGATGTAGAAAACTTCTCCCCAGAGTAGTATGGGCTACAGAAATTAATAACATGTGGTCCCTTCCCTCTAAGAATGCATGCTCTGCGGACAACTGTCCATATTCCTTATGACAGCAACCCCCGGAGCCATTACTAAAATAGCACCCCAGTACATGACTTGGGAGCCACCTGGCATTCAATACCTATTTACTGATTGGCCCAATACATGTATTTCAAAGATTCCTTGCTGTCATCAGAATGCCAATGATGTAATTAAGGGTACACACACACACACAAAAAAAAAAAATCCGGAACTGGCTCAGCACCTGTGGCTCAAGCAGCTAAGGCGCCAGCCACATACACCTGAGGGTTCGATCCCAACCCGAGCCAGCCAAACAATGACAGCTGCAACCAAAAAATAGCCAGGCGTTGTGGCAGGCGCCTGTAGTCCCAGTTACTTGGGAGACGGAGGCAGGAGAATCGCTTGAGCACAGGAATTGGAGGTTGCTGTGAGCTGTGATGTCACAGCACTCTATCTAGGGTGACAGCTTGAGGCTCTGTCTAAAAAAAAAACCCCCAAACATCCAGAACTGAGGTTTTCTTCCCCAGAAGTTAACACTGCTGCCTCCTTCCATCTCATCCCCTCCCCAACCTTTTACCTTAAGGGGATTAAAGAGAGAGAGAGACAGAGAGAGAGAAAATGTGTGGGACCCCATCTACTCCCTAAAACACAGATGCTAAAATGATGCATGGTAAAGGGGAAAGAAACTAGCAGTTAAAATTTTTGTACTTGGCAAAAAGCTTTCTACTGTGATCATCACTAGAATTACTATAAAATTAAACAAGGTGAAGCCAAATAAGATCTATGCAGTTCTTCTGCTTTGTGAGGCTATGCTGGCAAATTTATTAATCTTTTACCTCCTGAGTTACTGGGAGTCTCAAGGGATCTGAGCTGCGTCAGCTCAGCCAGTACTCTGCAGAGTAAAGCAAGTCATCATTAGCTTCTGGTTTAGTGAAGAAAAGTCTGATGTCAGTATCACACAAACCAGTACTTATCAACAATAATTGGCAATAAATCTTGTGTTTATCATTCCCAGGGCTGCTTATAACTACCCTTAGGACCACAGGATCTTATTTTCTTGTCTGTTCTCTCCGGCTTTTTTATGTGCAAAATGAAAGGGGTATTTTTACTAGGTGTCTTGTGGCCCTTTCTAATTTTAAGATTTTTTATCTTTATCCAGGGAGTGTAGCGTATTTTGTAAACAGGAAGGTTTCTACGGTACCCTTCCAGGACTGACCTACCCTAACCCCATTGGGGTAACTGCAGAGCAGATAGCTTTCTTTTTTTTGTTTCTTTTTTTTTTTTGAGACAGAGCCTCAAGCCATCACCCTGGATAGAGTGCCATGGCATCCACAGCTCACAGCAACCTCCAATTCCTGGGCTCAAGCGAGTCTCTTGCCTCTGCCTCCCAAGCAGCTGGGACCACAGGCGTCTGCCACAACGCCTAGCCATTTTTTGGTTGCAGCTGTCATTGTTGTTTGGCGGGCCCGGGCTGGATTTGAACCCGCTAGCTCAGGTGTACGTGGCTGGCGCCTTAGCCCGTTGAGCCACAGGCGCCGAGCCCAGATAGCTTTCTTATAAGTTAGTGAATGGTGGCTGGCTGAGACTTGTAATTTCAAAGATGCTCATTTATAAAAAAACAGGTCCAAAAAGCACCCCTAAATCTGCAGACCTTCAGATAAAAACTGAATTTTGGATGGGGACGGTGAGAGAAGTGGGATAATTAACATCAGCTACTGCTCAGACTAGACACTGTCCTGGGCGCTTTGGAGCTGTGCCTCCTGGGTCCTGCCCAAAGATCCTTTCCAGGAAGGCAGTGCGAGCTGGTTTTGGGAAGGTGGGAAGTGAAGATGGGTGACAAACCACAGGGCGGAGCGGGGAACGACGCTAGCTCAGGCCAGCACGGAACTGAGCGCCCATCACATTTTCTACCTTTAGGGGCTTGCAAATTGCCAGGCCTCTTCCTATGGACAGAAATCCAGGTACTCCAGGGGGCCGACCTCAGTGGCATAGCCACGCCTTCCCGCTCCAGGATGGGGATAACAAAAATGTACTGGTTCAGATAAGTGGGCGGACTGTCGGGGGTGCCTACCTCCTAGGGGCTTGGCTACAGGAGCCCTATTGTTCCAGTGGGAGGCTGTTTAGCCAAAACTCGCCAGGAAGCCACTGCTCTGCGATGCATTTTTCAGCTTTTGAGAGAAAAGAGCAGTTACTGGGATGTTTCTGGAAGCCAGGTCCTTAATCCTGGCGAACCAGCAAGGAGCCAGCTTCCCTGGGAGGGACAGAATGTCTAGCGTCCTCTTCCAAATCAAAACATAAAACTCCCAGCTTCCCCTTTACAACCGCTCCAAATGTGTGAATCAGGGAGAGAGAAGAGGGCTGCAAAGCCCAAGGGGCGCAGGCCTTCTCCCCAGCCCCTTCCCTCTCGACCCTGCCCACCTGACCCTGGATCGCAGTCAGCTACAAAGCCCCCACTGTTCTCTCTGCCCGCCCCCCCCCCAACACACATACACTTTTTTAAAGGGCGAGATGCCAAATAACATTATTCCCTTTCACCAGAGTAGTGCCACGAGAACTGCCTGGTATGTGTGCCTGAGAAGTGGAAGGTTTTCCTGGCAGTATCAGCTTCCACCACGGTTGCCCCTCTGTGGAAGATGGGAAAGCAAGGCCACCGGAACTGCTCAGAGGCCTGCCTGTGCTCTAGGGGCCCGGCGGGCCTTGCACGCTGGGGCAGAGCCAGGAGCTCCAGCCTGCGTCTCCATCCCTCTGACAGCGGCCTGTACCGTGCAAGGAGGAGCACACACACCATCCACAGAGGTGAGCAGGGATCTCGTTCACAATGCAAGTCACAGAAAAGGGTTTCCAGCTCGTATTAAAACAACTAAACACCACGAAACTCCAAAATGGTTTTCTGGGTTTGCTTTGGTTTTGTGGCAGTGTGGAAACAGCAGCCCTGGGTACGAATCCCCCATGGCTGCCAAGTGGCGGCGTTGTGAAACTAGACCAGTGGGCTCTCTGGACCTCAGTTTCCTCACCTGCCAAACAGGTCAGCGGTGCTGAAGGGCTGCCGCGGGATTTCCTGGGGCGGTGTGTTAACCAGCCGGCCACACGGCAGGTGCACACGTGAGCGCAAGGTGAGGGTTTCCGGGAACAGGACAGGATCGTGAGAAATCATCTCCGCGATCACACTGCAATGCTGCTGAGAGCAGCCGCGTATGTGGGCTCCTGCTTGTCCATCAAGATGACAGAATGGGTCTTGGGGAATTAATTATTCAACAAACTGGCCCTTCACAAATCCCATCCAAAGAAAGGGTTTGATGCCTTTCAGTACACCAACTATACAAAATAGTGAAAGACCAGTGCACTTCAAAAGCCTCACAAAAACCCACGCCTGGGCTTGGCAGAGTTCCTCAGCCACTGGGTTTTTCTGTGTGTGGTTTATAATAACATGCAAACCCGATGCCAAGTCCTAATCTATTAAGGGACTGCCAATTAGCAGGAGGCTTAGAGCTGCAGGTTTGAGAACTGGGGAGCAGGTCTAATTAGGCTTGCAAATCATTTCTCTCTGTCGCCCCTCGCAGTCTGACTCAAGGTATAGTGGCCGACAAGTTCTGGATATGTCCTTTCCATATTCCTATGTACACTGCTTACGGCTGGTTTGTTTGTTGGAAGGTTTCAGACCTAAAAGCTAGTGCATATTTTCATGTCTGCCTCTTACAGGGTAAAACTAGGGATAGAACAAGTTTATCCTTTGGAGGGTGAATCTCCAATTTGGTCATTCATCATAAGGGCACTTATTTTTTAAAAAAAGCTTCCAGCCCTACCCAGACCTACTCAGTCACTCATTCAGAATTTCTGGGGAAAGGCCTGAGAATTCTGACTTCTAATAAGACCTTCAAATGACTGTATCTCAAGCTGACTTAGGACTTACTGCTCTAAAAAGTAAAAATTACATTTTTTAATAAAAGGGCTTTTAAAAAAGTTGGTACATAATATATACAACATGTATATTTACATCTGCATATACCAAACACACACACCTTTCAACCACATTAAATAGCCTGTGTTTACTGAGCACCTATTGTAGGCTGAACGTGGGAAATACTGAAATGAGTAAAACAGGACTCCTGCCCTCAAAGAGTTTCCTGTAACAACAGAAAAACCAATCTTCCCTCTGCAGGGACCCTGTAGTTCTCCTCTCCCTTTCTTTCCTGCCTAGTTGGAAATTGAGCTTTCCAATATTTTTGCCAGAACAGCTTCAAGAAAGAAACAGGATGCTTTCGGATGCCAAACTTCAGCGGCCTATTTTCGAAGGGAAGAAAAAGCTCGAGAAACAGATGGCTTTGAGATACAGGAGAAAATATGTGCCTTAGGATTGCTCTAAAGACAAAAACTGACAGTGGGGAATAAAGTTGGGGGCCCCGTGTGCCTGGGCTGGGTGGCTGGAGTGCAATGCTGGATTCCTCTTGAGAAAGTCCCTTTTCCTCAACAAGCCTCCCCATCTACTTAAAAAAGGAAGGCTGCACTAGTTGGCCACATCCCAAAGCAAATTCAGCATGAACATTTCACCCTGGAGCCTTCATCAAAGTTGACTGTTGAGTTTTACCAGGCAAATGTACAGTGCAGAAGAATCTTGGGTTCTCCACAGCATTCTCTAGGAATCCCTGGCCTAAATAATCTCTCATTGGCCCTAAAATTATTACGAGTATGTGTGTGTGTCTGTGTGTGGCTTTCCGACAGGACTGATTTCCTAGCCAACAATGTTTATTATTTATCATTCTTGGAGTGTTGGGTACACAGCAGGGACTCAACACACAACTGTTTCTGAGGGAGTAGCATGGTCAGGCTTCATGTTAGAAAGGCCACTCTGGCTGGTGGGTATGCAAGCTAATCGGACCTTTTTGGAAAGAGGTTTGGAGAACACTCAAGGAACCAAAAGTAGCCCTACCAACCAATCCTGCAATTCCTCTACTAGGTATATCCCCAGATGATCTAAAATCATTTTACAACAAACACATTTGCACCAGAATGTATAGTCCAATTTATAATTTCCCAATTGTGCAGCCCAATTTATAATTGGCAAGACATGGAGACAGCCTAAGTGCCCACCGACCCATGAATGGATTAACAAATTGTGGTATACGTATACCATGGAATACTATACAGCCATAAAAAATGGAGACTTCACATCTTTTGTTTACCTGGATGGAGCTGGAACATATTCTTCTTTGTAATGTATCTCAAGAATGGAAAGAGAAGTATCCAATGTACTCAACAGTACTATGAAATCAATACTTAATCACCTACACATTCATATAAATGGTAAAACATAACTCTAGTCCAGAAAGTAGAAGGAAAGAAGAGAGAGAGGGGAGGGGAGTGGAAGGTGAGAAAGGGTGGGTATTCGGGGGGACCTTACCTAATGCGTATGATGCAATGGTACATTTCAAAACTATTAAGAAAAAAGAGTATAGGCTCGGCGCCTGTGGCTCAACAGGCTAAGGCGCCAGCCACGTACACCTGAGCTGGCGGGCTCGAATCCAACCTGGGTCCGCCAAACAACAATGACGGCTGCAACCAAAAAATGGCCGGGCATTGTGGCGGGCGCCTGTAGTCCCAGCTACTTGGGAGACTGAGGCAGGAGGCTCACTTGAGCCCAGGAGTTGGAGGTTGCTGTGAGCTGTGATGCCATAGCACTCTATCCAGGGTGATAGCTTGAGTCTCTGTCTCAAAAAAAAAAAGAGAAGAAAAGAAAAGAGTATAATTGTCTTAGCACAACAAATAAGCAAGCGAGGTGATGGAGGTGTTAATCAGTTCCATGTAAGCATTTCACATTGTATATCAAATCACTACACTGAACCCCCTAAATGCATCAGTGTACACAGTTACGATTTAATAAAAACAAACAAACAAAAAGAAAACAAATAAAAAGATGAAAAAAAAATAAAAAAAGAAAAGGCCATTCTGGTAGAAGACGGACTGGGGCCCGGGCTTTAGTTAGCGGGCTCCTGCTGACCAGTCTGTGACCAACCACCCTCCCAAGGAAGAGCCTTCTGGGCTCTCAGACACGTCCCACCCACCCTGAATGAGACGCATCAAGGCCTCTCACAGCCGTGATGCCACCCAGGTCCCAGATAGCACAAGTCAAATAAACACCCTTGCTCTCCAGGAGGGTCGAGGCTGTTCCCTCTTTGCTGCAACCTCTTCTCTGAAACTCATGCTGGACTCTCCCTACCCAGACAGTCTCAGGTTCCCTTAGCAAATATCACGATTCTGGGCATACTTATGTCTAGATTAGAAGTAAACAGTGACGGCAGGGCATTCTACATAGGAAAATGGGAAATTATAGCTAAATGTGCTTTTATTTACAAAAAAAAAAAATCATTACAAAATTTTACCAAACATTTATGAAATATTCTCTACGTCTCGGTCACCTCTTCCTACACACACGCACACATGAAGTGTTTCTTCTACTCCTGGTGAAAATGTTCTGGTGTTAGGATTTTTCCTGCCTAAGGTGACTTTTAGGAGACCCTGTATTTGTTGGCAGCTAAGGTACACGAGTAGCAAAAACAGTAGCACGTGACCTCGGAGTGTATGGATTTGGGAGCCAGACACGCCTGAATCCTACTTTCTACCTGAACAAGTGAGTTAACCTCTCACAGTGACGTGGGAGACAGTGTGAAGATGCTTCCTACCATGCTCAGCACACAGAAAATGCTTAGTAAATCTACTACTATGAATATGGGATGCTGTGCCTTCTGAAAGAAAAAACATCGTCTTAGCATACGAGATCTACTATTATTTCACATCTAGTTACTGAACAAGTACTATGGAAGTCACCACGCTTTTGGGTTGTTTTTTTTTTTTTTATAAATAGACTTAAGTGGGTGGTGGACAATATGGATGTCACAAAAAGTATAGGCTTTGGGGTCTAATAGGTTTTCATTTAAAGTATGAATATGCCCTTTTCAGTCCTATGATACTGAACAAGCTGCTAACTTCCCTAGGACATCTGTAAAATGGGCTAGCACAACCAATCTTGAAGGGTTAGTGTAAAGGTTTGAGATTCAGTGCCATATACAAAGTGTACTCAATCATGGAAGCGATGGTTATGCTTCACATGTGTCCCTATAAAATACATTAGAATAGAGAAAGATGTGTAGGGTCCTTATCCCCATGTAGGAGTGTTTCCTTTCCTTAAAAGCAAGTAAAAGCAACAGCCCCTGTAGAGGTTTGTTTGTTTGTTTGTTTGTTTTTAAATTGAGACAGAGTCTCACTTTGTCGCCCTCCGTAGAAGGCTGTTGCGTCACAGCTCACAGCAACCTCCAACTCTTGGCATCAGGTAATTCTTTTGCCTCAGCCTTCCTAGTACCTGGGATTACAGGCGCCTACCACAACATAGGGCTATTTGTTTGTTTGTTTGTTTGTTTAGCAGGCCCGGGCCAGGTTCAAACCCACCAGCCTCGGAGCATGTAGCTGCACCCTAACCACTGAGCTACGGCAACCAGCCACCTCTGTAGAGTCTTTAAAATGCCAGTGTCTTCTCAATGCTTATTTCCAGCTAGAGGGCAGTGCTGGGATTTTCTTAGCGCTGCCCTCTGTTTTGATTGAAATTAACCTCCTTGGTGCATTACACAGGTGGTCAGCCCCCGTCTTTGTCCCATGAAAGTTCATTCACTCTGCTTCCACTCATTTATTCCCAATAAATATTAAGCACCTAGGGTGAGCAAGGGATAGGCCTAAGAGTAAAGAGGGATGAGCAGCGGTCATAATCAAATGCTCAACTTTTTATTCGTGTGAGGAAGTTAAGGAGCACTGATTGGCCCAAGGGCGCTGCGGAAAGGGACGGAGGTAGCTATGCCCTGTACAGCTCCGGAGGACACCAATCTCCGTCAGGGATGCAAGGGCAGCGATTTCTACTCCTCTGCAGCAGGGGCTTCTGTCTTTCTTACACACCCTAAGGGCCTCAGGCTGGCTGGCTGCACCAGGTGGTTATTGTTAAACTGGGTCTCGCCTTCCCTGAGGCCTTCTGGGGCTTGTGGTTGTAAGTCCCATAGTCACTCAGGCAGGACAGAAAACCAACAACTAAAAGAAGGAATCTAGCAAAAGGAAAAACAAAAAAAACATAGAGACAAGAGAAAAATCAATGACCAATATCTCAACTGGTTTTGTTTATGGAATGTAGTTCAATTACTAGGGATTTATTAGGATGTCATCTAGTCTACAGGTCACGGTACTCCTGAGCAGAACAATTCGTACAATAACAGGCTTAACAGATGCTTTATAGCGATGCAAAGATTTAGCTAAGCCTACAGTGCTTCACTTAACCTGGTTTTTAAGTAACATCATGATGTAGGCTTCAACTGGTCAGACTCAGTTAAATTTGGCAGTTTATAACCACCAAACATTTTCTTGTAGTAATCCAATTCAGATCAAGGAAGAGTTTTTTCCTCCTTGTTCTTAGTATTCTCAATCTGTGAGTAGGAAACAGGATGTTTCAGAGTCAGGCCTCAATTCAAATCACGAGCTACTTGGCGTGGGCCTCGATTTCCTTACATACAAGGGGGAAGAGGTGTGCTAATGGGTCAAATTATGTCTCCCTCCAAACTCATGCATCGAAGGCTTCACCCCCTGTACCTCAGAGTATAAACTTATTCAGAGATAAAGGTTTTGCTGAGGTGATCAAGTCACATGTGAGGCCCTTAGTCCAGCCCATAATCTGGCATGGGTGTGTCCTTATAAAATTGGGGAATTTGGACTTAGAAATACACATAGAGGTGGGACAACATGAGAGGCCAGAAGACAACGTTAAAGGGGCATTTGGCAAAGCAAAGACGATTTTAATTACGGAGACTATTAACAGCACAGTAAGTCATATGTACACACCTAAATAACTGCAAGGAAATCCAGTATAAAAGACTGAAAGGAAATATACCAAAATGGCAAGAGTATTAGGTGGTAGATTACCATTTCTCCTGTCTCTTTCAATATTGGGTGATGTTGTTTACATTTTAAATTTATCTTCTAGAGAAAAAAAGGCAAAAAAATCTATGCGAGTGTCAGAAATGACTTGGGTGTTTCCATTTTTACTGAACAATTTGTATGTACTAGGTTCTGTGCTGGGTACTAGGGATTTAGTAAAAAGATGTTGCTGCCTTAAATTTTGCTGTCAGAGTTCTGCATATACCCATATTTCCTACCAATTCCTCTCTAAACACACCACTATATATACATATATATATATATACACACACATATTCATATATATAATATATAATTAATTTACATACATAAATATGTGTGTGTATATATATGAATAATATAATTTATATGCACACATATTTATAAATATATAATATATAAATATATATACTTATATATATAAATATCTGTGTATATGTATATATATATATATATATACCAGTCAGCCACTGTAGCCTCCCTGATGAGGTGCAGTTGTCAAAAAATTCCACCTGTAGTGTGAATCCAATTTGGGGGAAATGCCACTGCTTCATCTCAGGACAGCATCTAAAATCAGGCCATCTGGCAGATTCAAGGCCTTGGTCCCTCTGGACTCAAGTTTGTGTCATTTGCTGGTCCCTGATGCACCTGTGGCATCACTCATTTATGAAACAGTCCCATCTCACCTCACACGTTTGAACCCAAGTTTTCCAACGTGTGACCCAAAGCCATTGCTATTCTTCCTTGGCGACAGTCCAGGGCTCTCTTCTCAATGACCCTGCCAAATCCACCCCTTTCCTTGGGTTACTGCTGTTGTTTTATCCCTCCCCATTCCAACCACAGCCAACAGTTGACAGGAAATGGGTCTCCTCTGATTATGCAAACTTTTGTTTAATAGGTGAAGTTTAGATCTACAAAACTGAAGAACAGGGAGGGGAAAAGGAAGAACAGAATCCACCAGAATTGAAATTATTTTCTCTTCCTTGAATTACACAATTGAGTCTACTCCCACATGTATAACCCTTATCTAACTCAACTATTTGACCAGGGAAGACCAAATTTAAAAGGCAGGTTGGTGGTGGAGGAAGAGGGGCGTATGTGAGTGAAGGTGGTGGGAAGCACTCCTCAAGAAATACTGTCTCCAGTAACAATTTCCTATAAATATCCTTACAATAAAGGGATTTTTTATTTCCTTCTTGGTGGATGCCTAGTAGTGGGATTGCAGGATCAAATGAAGGTCTGTTTTGAGTTCTTTGAGGATTCTCCATACTTCTTTCCAAAGAGGATGTGTTAGCTTGCAGTCCCACCAACTGGTGCAGAAGTGTTCCCTTCTCTCCACATCTGTACCAGCACCTGCAGCTTTGGGACTTTGTGATATGAGCCATTCTCACTGAGGTTAGATGATATCTCAGGTGGTTTTGACAACTAGGACTCTACCTAACAAATGCAAATGTTGTAACCTAATTGTACCCTTACATTAATCTGATATTAAAAAAAAAAGTAAAATAAAATAGTAGAAGACTGTCTCTTCTTCACTTCCAGTCCTCAAGTTTTTTTTTTTGGTTGCAGTTTTTGGCTGGAGCCAGGTTTGAACCCACCACCTCTGGTATATGGGACCAACGTGTTACTCCTTGAGCCACAGGCGCTGTCCCCCTCAAGTTTTTATCATTGAGATTTTGAGGTCCTTGACTTGGAATTGGATCTTTTTAACATCACAGCTACGTCAACCTACAGACAATTGATAAACGCTGTGTGATTGACTAAGTGAATGAATGAAAAAATGAATGCAGTTGCTTTGGGTCTTGTAAGAAACCACTGGCCCTCAGGTCAGACATGGTTCCCATCTTTACTAGAATGGTAAAGTCTGTACCTTCACGGACCATTTCCCTTTCCTGCTCCAAAGCACGTGATGTTGTCAAGTCCACATTTTATAGCCCGCTAACCAAGCTGACAGGGAAGATAACAGCTTCTGAATCCGATTTTCGAGGGTTTTGAAATAGAAACCCCCACTGTATGGAGAAAACTTAGACTTCCTCCGTGGATCTCATAGTGCCTCTTCTCCTCGGCAAATCCCAGGGCGCTTTTCCAATCCCACATTTCTCTGTGCCAAAGCCAAAGCCCAGTTTCCTGCTTCAAAAGGCCCTTTGTTTGGGGCTCTTTTTCCAAATCAGCGTATCCCGAGCCTGAACCTCCTCGCTTTGAGAACTGTGATGCCTTGGTAGCAGAAGGCTCGCCAGCAGGTTTGAGGGCCTTAACAGCTTTCAGAAACCTCAATGTGAGGGCATGTCTATGGCTAAGAAACGCTTTTCATGGAACGGAGGGGAGGGAGTATTATTGTAAGAGTTGCAAAAACAACTTCAAATTGACTCTTTAGTCTTTAATTGCTACCAGAAGACTGAGAACTTCTTGTTCTCTTGCATTTAATTAAGATGATAGTTTTAATCAACTTTAAATGATATCGGTCAATAGGCAGGGTTTGCCTTCGAACACTGGAAGGCATGAAAGACAAATTTCCAGCATGTTCCTTCCCAATTGGAAAATGCCTTCGCAGGCACAAATGCATCTGCGTGGCTGTCCTAGGATTCTCTGGAAGGCCTCCAGAGTGGCCTTGCAAGGGTCAGAGAAATGCTGTCTAATCCCTACTTTCTACAAGCTGCACGTTAACAACCCAGGTTGCTTTGTCTTGTGCATTTATTTATTCAAAAGTTTGCCAATTATCAATGACAGATAATAGTTTCGAAATGCTGTAGGTGCCAGGGTACATTAATGAATTAGCCTCCTGTATGCTAGGCATTTTCTGATCTTCAGACACCCTGTCAAGTAGACCAGTATCCCCATTTACAGGCACGGTTATAAGCCAGCAAATGATGATGCCAAGATTTGAATCCAGAACTATCTGGCCCTAAGACATACACTCCCAAGTGTGTCACCCTGCTTCTTAAAGTTTAAAACTTTGGGTTAAAATTATGGGAACTTGTTGTGGTGAACCTCTTTACCTCTCTTCTTGTCTGTACCCTGTGAATGCATTCAGCAACTCAGCAGTCAACACACCCTACAATCAAGCGCTGTCCTAGGCACCAAGTCTTTTATACTCCATGATTTCTGCAGTCTTAAAGATCATCAAATTCAGCAGGGCAAGTGGCTCACACCTGCAATCCTAGCACTCTGGGAGGCCAAGGCAAGTGGATTGCGACAGCTCAGAAGTTTGACACCAGCCTGAGCAAGAGCAAGACCCCGTCTGTAAAAACAGCCCAGCCTTGTGAAGGGCGCCTGGACTCCCAGCTACTTGGGAGGTTGAGGAAGAGGACCACTGGAGCTCAAGAGTTTGAGGTTGCTGTGAGCTATGATACCAGGGCACCCTACCGAGGGTGATAAAGTGAGGCTTTGTGTTTTTGTTTTTGTTTTGTTTTTTAAGACCATCAAATTCAATTGCCCTATTCTTTAGGCAAGGAAATGTAGACCAACAGAGTGCAAGCATGTACATAAGGTCATTAACTAGAGCCCAAGCTGGAATGACTTGAAATCAGGAGGTGACAGTAGCCCAGGTTGGAGTAGTCAGGAGGGAGGGTAAGCAGAAACAGCTTTAAAAATGGATACTTTTCCCATGGGCAGAGAGGAGAGAGTGCTTTAGGAGGGGAAAGAGGATGAGCAAAGGCCTGAACGCAGACATCTGTGTGGTGTTCCAGGAAGCAGTGAGACCAGCCAGGATGAAGGCAGATGACAATGAGATCTGAGCATCCCAAACAAGGCCGTGGGAAGCAACCAGGTGCTGCCAGCAGATGCCTCTGGACAGGGGAATTTAAAGTGATGTGGAGCAGAAGTTATTCCCTTTTAATACAACCATATTTAGGAATTTTTGAAAAATAAAAATATATCACTGTGCTTTCAGGAGTTACGCTAAAGTTTAAACACCCCTGTAGATTACTGACACGTGGGGCCAATATCTGGAATAACCATCCACGGTTGGTGCTTAAAACTATGGTACTTACTGGATTTGAACTTGAACCTTCACAAGGTAAGTCTTGTTTCCTCTGAATTTCACCCATTGTCTGGGACAGTTAGTCTGAGCCTACTTTCCCCATCTCTAAAAGGGAGGTGAGGAGGGGAGAATGCAGGACGGTTGGCCACCTCCACCATCTGCATTCTGAGATTACTGGAGAGCAGTGATTTTCACCTGCTGAGCCAGGAGAGAAGGCACCAACAGAAGCTACTGAACCACTAGAACGGTCTCCAAGGAACACGCTTAGGTGCGCCTCGAAAAAATCTGAAGGCCATTAATTAAATTGTTTTTGAAAGAAAGTCAAAGCACAGTAAGTATATATTTTTTTTATTTTATTTGATCAACATAATTAAAGTGTGCCAAGGAAGTTTAATTATAGGTTCAAGTGCGTCATAATATAACAAAAGGTTGAGAAACACGGGTGGAAAGGGTGGTCACTGGTTCTGGGCTGAGCTGAGGCAAAGGAACCACTCTGCTAAAGGGATTCTTCAGTGACCCACAGCATTCTCCTAACTGCCATGTCACAGCTTCAAGAAGTCTTCCCCCATCACCCACCCACTCCCAAACAGGCTTAATTACTCCTTCAGCTCTGCTACCTCTGTACAGAGTACACTGCACCTACTGAACATCTGCTCCAGAAGATTCAGGGGCTGGGACCACTTCCCATTCATCATTAGGTCCTAACGCTTACCATCGTACCCGGAGCATCAGAGGTGCGCAATGCATGTTTGTGGAAACGACTCATCACCATTTATTCCAATGCTTCTAATTATAAAATTGATAGATGTTATTCTTAATGCTAATAACTGTGTACCAATGCTGTACCAAACAGCTGATGCTGAGTTAAAATTACAGGAAGGTTGATTCTATAGCAACATAAGCTTTTGAACAATTAGAACTGCCTCTAAGGTTTGAACTCATCTTCACAGGCAGTGTTAAGCAAAGACTTGATATTAACCAAGGAAAGGATTAGAGGGGAGGCAGGGAGAAGATGGATTAAATGGCAATGAAACCAGACTTTTGAAATAAGAAACACAGATCTGAGGTTAACTTCTACCACTTAACTTCTTTATGCCTCAGTTTTTGTCATCTGTAAGGTTGGATTAACATACCCATTCCCATGAGGATATGGCAGGGATTAAATAAAACATGTGAGGCATCAGGAACACATGTTAATTCTTTTCTTTTCTGAATCAGATATTTTGGTATTTTCATCTAAGCCCTCTTGGAACTGTGAGAAGCAAGACTGACCCAGATAAATTTCTAAAAAGACAAACATACAAACCTACATAGTACGAGGTTATTTTTTTATTTTTTTTTTTTGTGACAGAGTCTGAAGCTGTCACCCTGGATAGAGTGCTGTGGTGTCACAGCTCATAGCAACCTCAAACTCTTGGGCTTAAGTGATTCACTTGCCTCAGCCTCCCAAGTAGCTGGGACGACAGGGGCCCGCCACAACGCCTGGCTATTTTTTGTTGCAGTTGTCATGATTGTTTAGCAGACCCAGGCTCGGTTCGAACCTGCCAGCCTCAGTGTATGTGGCTGGTGCCATAACCACTGTGCTAAGGTCGCTGACCCCTACAAGGTTATTTTTAAAGGGTTTTCTGACAGGTGAAAGTAATGACCTAAATACATTAGAAGTGACAGAAGAAAGCACAAGTGTGGCAATATGGTCTTAAGAGAAAGGCTAAAGACGAAATCATTCCTCTCTTGCCTTTTAAAGTGAACTTATTCTAAGGGACAGAGATGTCAGAGGAAGTGCCCAACTGGGCAACAGAAGCAGAGAATTCTTCATGCTAGAATGGTTCTGGTGTTTTTTCTTGAGACAGTCTCACTCTGTCACCCTGGGTAGAGTGCCAAGGCATCACAGCTCACAGCAAACTCAAACTCTTGGGCTCAAGAGATCCTCTTGCCTCAGCCTCCCAACTAAATGGTATTATAGTTGCCTGCCACCGACACCCCACTAGCTTTAGAGATGGGGTGATCTCATGCTTGCTCAAGCTGTTCTTGAACTCCTAACCTCAACCGTCCACCCACCTTGGCCTCCCAGAGTGCTAGCATGCTAGAAAATTGGACTGTCAAATTTCACAGAGGAGGCACGGGAGCTGCAGACAGAGAGAGCTATTTGTACCAGAGTGACCGAGTAAGTCAGCTTCTTAGTCCGTTCACTCTGCACTAACACAAGACCTTAGACTGGGTAACTTATAAACAACCGAAATTTACTTCTCACAGTTCTGGGGACTGGCAAATCCAAAATCAATGCCCCAGCAGATCTGGTGTCTGGAGAGGGTTTGCCTTCTGTTTCAAAGCTGTGTTGTCACATGATTGAAGGGCAAAAGGCCAAAAAACTCCCCAATTCCATCAGTGAGAGGTGCGTCCTGACCCAACCACTTACCAAAGGCCCTACCTTCTAATACCTGTAGGGTTCAGCATATGAATTTTGGAGAAATGCAACCATTCAGACCTCAGCAGATGGGAGCACATTTAGGACGTCAACTCAGACTTCTTGTCTACCTGCTTGGGTGTCTTTGCTCTCTTAGGGAATGTTCCTCGTCCCACTCGGAACCCTCTTTAAGACTCAGAAGAGGGGCAGCGCCTGTGGCTCATTGAGTAGGGCGCCGACTCCACATGCCAGAGGTGGCGGGTTCAAACCCAGCCCTGGCCAAAAACCGCCAAAAAAAAAAAAAAATATATATATATATATATGTAAGACTAAGATGAGAAAAAAAACACTCCTTCTCACTATAGCCCTAGCTTTTAGGGTAGGTTAAACTTTTTCTTTTGTTTTCAATAGAAGCTATCATGTTAGCACAAATTCAGTTTGTTGACCATGTTCAACACACTATACAAGTGCAAAAGTGAATCAAAATACCAAGTGCTCTAGAGCTGCGCGCTGCCGATTCTCTCAGGTTAGTTAATATTTTATTATGGGCTGTTACAAGCTTTTGGAATTAAAGGTTTTTGTTTTTTTTTTCCATTTCATCACACTGACTTGCTGGAAATAGGTCTTAAGCACCTGGGGGTTAGCTTTATAATTATACTTAATAACAATTCGGCTATTTGTAGAAAGAAGAGAGATACCACACCAGGGGCTATCTCAGGATTACAGGCTACAAGCAAACTTCTTTTTCATTTGTTTCTTCTCTGTGTTTTCTAATATAATTTTTTTTTTCTTTTTTTGAGACAGAGTCTTGCTTTTGTTGCCTTCAGTAGAGTGGACTGGTGTCATAGTTCACAGTAACCTCTAACTCTTGGGCGCAAGTGATCCCCTTGCCTCAGTTTTTTCTTTTTTTACTAGAGACGGGGTCTTGCTTTTGCTCAGGCTGATCTTTAATTCCTGAACTCAAGCAATCTACCTGCCTCGGCCTCCCAGAGTGCTAGGATTACAGGCATGAGCCACTGCACCTGGCCTCTAACATAATTTTTTTTCTTGTAGAGACAGAGTCTCACTTTATTGCCCTTGGTAGAGTGCCGTGGCATCACAGCTCACAGCAACCTCCAACTCCTGGGCTTAGGCGATTCTCTTGCCTCAGTCTCCTGAGTAGCTGGGACTACAGGCACCCACCACAACATCCGGCTATTTTTTTGTTTTGCTGTTTGGCCAGGACTGGGTTTGAACCCGCCACCCTTGGTATATGGGGCCGGCACCCTACTTGCTGAGCCATAGGTACCGCCACCAACATAATTTTTGAATGTGTCTATTTTCAATACTAATGTTTAGCACCTATTATATACAGGGAATTCAAAATCGATTAAGGCAGAACTGTACAAAACTATCGAGCAAATCAAAAGGTTTTACATTAGAAAGACTCACACCAAATACCAGGGAAGCCCAGAGAAAGACTAATAATTCTGCCTAGGGGAGATCAGGGAAGGCTTCAGAGGGTGCGTGACCTGCTGGAAAAGTGCCTGGACTAGCCCTGGAACGAAGGTGTCTCGGAGGAGGGGGTGGAGTAGTCAGGGATGAGAAGCACCAAACTGGAAGGGTTGACTGGAGCTAGATTCTAAGGGGACTCAAATACAAATTCACTCAGAAGTGTGCTCTGTAGTCAAGGAGGGGAAATAGAGTCCAACAAAACAGCTCATGTGATCAGAACTGCAGTTTTCAGAAATGACTCCTATGTGCGCACTGCATTAAGGATACATGGGGGGAGAACATCACCCTAGAAATAAAACCTGCAAAGCAATTTTTTCAGATCTGGGTGAATGATGGTTTGTGCCCCACATAGAATAGAAAATTCGTATTTTATACAGAATACAAAATACATACATATATATAGTGAAATATGAGTTTACAGTTGCAGACTATTTTCCTATCCATATGGGACCGTGCGTCTGGTCCCAGCAGCTCCGTGAGGGGGCAGGGAGTCATCACCTTCATTTTATCATTCACAAAGCAGCAGCAGTATTTGCCCAGGTGAACCAGTTAATACAGCAAAGCTGGGACTGGAGCCCAGATCAGCATCATGCAGCCTCTTAGACACTGTATTTTTAAATTTTCACTTTAATTATCAGCTCGAGACGCCTGGCTATGTTTTTCCCATCTAATGTTTTTGTACCTATTTTCTGGTCTTCTCACCTGCATCTCCACCTCCTGTATTTCTTTGAATCCCCCTCTCTACTTTGTATTTATCTCTATGAATCCTAAACGGGAGATAAGACAGGCATGTTCTCATCTGTAGTTTGATGACAACAGAGAACAGTCATCGGCCAAGGATACACTTTCCCATTCGTCTGTGGGCATTTCCTATTCACGCCCCGTCCACAGTGGAGGAACAGTGCTTGCTGTGATTCCTGCGGTCTCAGGCAGCCTGAATGCAGCCCTGCATTCTAAGTGCGGAGAAGCTGTACAAAATGGGCTTGCTCTAAGTTCTATTTAACTTTTCCATGGCTCTGTGTTTGTCAAAGCTTCATGCCAGCTCTGTCAGAAAAAGAAATGCCACAAAACTTCTTTTAGGAAAGGGAAAAAAGACCTATTTTATACCCTTTGCTCTCATGCTAATCACACCACCATTCAAATCCCAGCTGAATAGGACCCCTACAATAGCCTGGGAAATACGCAGAACAGTGCCCTGCCGGCTCCTTCACTTGAAATGGTGCATTTCCCTGGCTTTTTAACTCCTTTGGAGAAGACTGATAAGAAGAATTAACAAGCCAATCTGAAATTATCCCTATTTCTAGAAATAGAAAAGTCATTCTATTTCTATATGAAACCTGCAAAGAATTCTCCTACCACAGCTTCTGACCCTTTCTTCTAAGATGCTACAGCCCCGGTGCTGAGATTTTCTTTTATATTTTCGATAAAACTGGATGTACACAGCCCACGTGAGCAGCTGAAAGCAAATTCTGGCAAAGCACTTTTCCTGGAATCTTAATAAATGGTATCTGCTAATGGTTAACTCATTGAATTATTAATAGTGTGTCACCAACCCACCAATGAGAGTGGAGACAGGCACTGCTGAGCAAGTTCTAAGAAAACTGAAACAAACTCAACCTTTTCTTTCACAGAACTGTTGTGAAATTCAAGTACATTAATAATACATGAAAAGCCTCCAGCTCACTGCCTGCCACATTCAGTAAAGTAAGTATTCAGTAAAGCTCATGCCTTTCGCTTCTCGCCTAAAGTTTTAGGTCAACCTCTATCCTCCAGGAATTTACAAAGAAACAGGAAACAGTGAAATAGGCAGAAGCCTTTAAACCTCAAGGCAAACTTGAAAACTTTATAAGTTCTGATAATTTCATTTTCTGGTTTGCAGGCTGGGCACAGTAGCTTAATGCCTGTAATCCCAGCACTTTGGGAGACCAAGGTGGGTGGATCACATGAACCAGTTCAAGACCAACCTGGACAGCATAGTGACCCCACCTCTAGGAAAAAAATACAATTTAAAAATCTTTTAAAATTAAAAAACAAAAACATTTTGGTTTGCTTGCTTTCTTTACATGCTCATGACTGAAAACAGTAGCCAGTGAAAATTCAAATGCCAATCTTCATTCTTATAGAAAAAGAGCATGGGGTTGGTTACTCCATTATTTTCGGGTCCCAAGATCCGGAGCAAGGCTCTCAAGCTCTCTGAATGGCAACCGCCATGTTTGTAGAATCAGCTGGAGGAATACACCCCCTACAAGCTTGAATAATTAGACAAGATCCACAAGTGTGCCTGACTACGATGTCAGTGTTCAAAGAGGTCCGTATCTCAGCCTGATTCTAGCTAACACGAAGAGAATGACATTCTGGGTGTGCTGGTTTAGTGTTTTATTTTGTTCGCTTTTCAAGGCTACAGACATGAAATCTACCATGAGAAAAAGTGAGGCAGAAAGAATATTGAAATTAAGACTTTCCAAAGCCTATGTTATCATTTGGTAGAAATGTTCAGTGAAAGGGATTATTAATGAATAATAAATTCTTGGGTTTCATCCCTGAGGCAAGCCCAACTGCAAACAACCAAGATCATCATTAAAGGTTCCTCAACTCCATTGATACAGCTGTAGGAAAGCCCTGTATTTTTAATGCTTTGACTTAAGATGTGTATTTTCTTTTCTTTTCTTTTTTTTTTTTTTTTTTGAGACAGAGTCTCACTGTATTGCCCTTCGTAGAATGCTGTGGCGTCACAGCTTACAACAACCTCAAACTCTTAAGTGATTCTCTTGCTTCAGCCTCCCAGGTAGCTGGGACGACAGGAACCTGCCACAATGCCAGGCTATTTTTTGTGCAGTTGTCATTGTTGTTTAGCTGACCAGAGCCAGGTTCAAACCCAGCTCCCTCGGTGAACGTGGCTGGCACCGTAACCACTGTGCTACGGGCACCGAGCCTCAAGAACTATATTTTCATTGCTCAGCCAGGCCCTAGAATTCTGCAATCATATCCCCTCTATAGTAGGGACCTCTCAAAGCAATGATTCACAAAGGGGAGAGGGGCTCACCATGCCCCTGTGGAATCACTGGGGCTACTCACTCTCTGTGAGAAGCCTGCTCGATAAAAGACTCTCTCCTAAGTTGGTAACAACTTTGGCAAGAGTGGAACCTCGATAGTTGGCCACCTCCCTACACTGACCACCTCTTTAAACTGGCCTCATTTCCATAGACCGGCCATGCACCGCGTGGAGGGACCAGCACAGCAGGCTCCTTCTGTTGACTAGTTTGTTACAGTCCCCTGGGTGATCAACTTACAGGTTCCACTATGTTTAACAAACCTCGGCTTGCTGGAAGCTCCTTCCACGATCACAGTACGTGCAGCTGCTTCAAAAGAGGACGCTGTGCATCCATAAAAATATCCATTAAGACAACACCAAGACAAACACGGTGCTGAGAAATATCACAGGAGGCCACTTAGGCCACGCCTCCCTAGAAAACCAAGGAGGCCAAATTGACCAAAACGTCTACTTTGGGCAAGTGTCTAATGAAATCTGCTGTGTGGCTGGGAAGCATTCCTGCCACTTCCTGTCAGTGGTTGCTAACTTTACAACCACGTGGGTCATTTGTGGGGAAGAGGTTGCTGGTGGAAGTTCCATTTACTACATTTAATGAAGGAGCTGCATCCACAGCCACTAACCAGAGAAGCTCAAAATCTCTCTATGTGACCGAGAGGTTACAGCAAACCACAGTGACAGCAGACCAAGCCCACGGTACAAAAAGGGTCACTAACAGAGCGATCTGTTTCTGCTGCCTGATGCCGGCGGCAAAAGGCTGAGTTCACGTCTGTCTTCCCTGTAACAAATCCTCCCCACCAGCCAGGACCCAGGGGTCTCACTCTAAATTCAGAGCTATTGGTCCGACTAAGGCGTCCGACTTTTCACCCACAAAGACCCCTTCTAGTTCCTTCTTGTCCTTCTGTGGCACATCTAGATGTCTGTACTTACCAAGCAAACTAGATTTTACAGCATGTCTTCATGATTATTTATCAAAGCATCAGAAGTGCCAATCCCACCTCCTGATCAGTGGAAGTAACCAGCAAGATGCCAGCGAACTGAAGGGTGTCATCAAATCACAAAGGTAGAATGCTGGAGCTCTGACCAGTCTCGGCAGAAGCTGGCGCTTTGAGTTGGCCTTAGCAAGGTAATCACTGATGAAAGTCCAGTACACACAGGTATCGCTGAAGTACTGAAATTAATACAGGTATCCCATGGAGCCCCAGCAGCCCTTTCCAGGTCCAGAGCGCCAAGGGTGGGAAGTGCAACTCATTCTGGACAATTCTTCAGGTGCTGCCAAGGTGAAAGCCAGCTTGGGACGGCAAGGGGGAAGCATGGGCTTCTCAGACCCTTCCAGAACATAAGCAGTGAAGCCTCATGCTCCAAAAACAGCCTCACCAGGCTGACTTGTGACCCGAGCTCTCAAACTCACTTGCTGTGTAACCACTGCTAAGTTATTTTTAACCAGGGTAGGCATGGCAGCTCCTATCTGTAATCCTAACACTCTTTGAGGCCAAGGCAGGCAGATGGTGAGACCCCGTCTCTACTAAAAATACAAAAACTAGCTGGGCATTGTGGCGGGCACCTGTAATCCCAGCTACTTGGGAGGCTGAGGCAAGAGGATTGCTTGAGCGCAGGTTGCTGTGAGCTATGACACCATGGCACTCTACCAAGGGTAACAGAGTGAGACTTCATGTCAAACTAAAAAAAAGGTTATTTCTAATCTCTCTGAACCTCAGTTCTGTAAAGTGGAGATGACAGTAGTAAGTACCTCATAGTATTAAATAAGAGAGTGAGTGTACACAGCTTAACCTGATGAGAGGTGTGTCGCCCGCAATAAAGGTTAGCAATGCTCACTATTGAGGCAGACTTAAGTCCAAGTTCAGCCCCAATACATACTAGCTGCATGAACTTGGGCAAATCATTTACTCTCCCAAATCATTTACCTTATTCTGTCATTGGAAATATTTAGTTGAGATAGGTGAAACGTTTAAAAATAAAAATGATACCCTTTCCTTACCCTCTGAGAATGTTCGTAGTTTAATTTTTTTTCTGTAGAGACAGAGTCTCACTTTATCGCCCTTGATGGCGTGCCGTAGTGTCACAGCAACCTCCAACTCCTGGGCTTAGGCGATTCTCCTACCTCAGCCTCCCAAGTAGCTGGGACTACAGGCGCCCACCACAACGCCCGGCTATTTGTCTGTTTTGCAGTTTGGCCGAGGCTGAGTTTGAACCTGCCACCTTCGGTATAGGGGGCCGGCGCCCTACGAGCCACAGGCGCCGCCCTGTAGTTTAATTTTTCACATACTTATTTCTTGATTTTGAGTACATTCATAGCTCAATGCTCCAACTAACTCCTTAAAATTGTTGCTTATGTCTTATATTCTTAAATACCTTTTGGCATCTAGTGTATAAGTCTAAAGGACAGGTAAAGGAATTCAAATTTCTGACATGAAAATTTAATATAAAGCCATATATCTAGAGGAAAAAAGAGTGAATAATTAGCTTTATTGGGAGCTAAATAGATGGATTTTTATTTCATGCCCTTTAAAATATTATAAAGCAGACTGTAGAAATACGTAGGGTTTATTTTATTGTTGTTGTTGTAGCTTTTGGCCAGGACCAGGTTTGAATCCTTCACCTCCAGTATATGGGGTCGGCTCCCTACTCCTTGAGCCACAGGCGCTGCCCAGAATATGTAGTTTTAATATTGGCACTTTAAATTGTTTTCAGAGGCTTGGCGCCTTGTGGCTCAACCGCTAAGGCGCCAGCCACGTACACCTGAGCTGGCGGGTTTGAATCCAGCCCGGCCCTGCCAAACTATAATGACGGCTGCAACCTAAAAAATGGCCAGGTGTTGTGACGGGCGCCTGTTTCCCAGCTACTTGGGAGGTGGAGGCAGGTGACTCACTTGAGCCCAGGAATTGGAGGTTGCTGTGAGCTGTGACACCACAGCACTCTATCCAGGGTGACAGCTCTGGAGGCTCTGTCTCAAAAAAAATAAATAAATAAAATAAAAAATAAATTGTTTTCAGAGTACACTAAAAATCCAGTTTTCCCCTTGCTGAGGCAAGAATGTGCATTTCATGGCCTGCTTTGTGGAAGTGTTAACTCAGCAACTTGAGGGGCAGGCTGACCACCCAGTTTTTATATTGGAGTCAGTTTATTCTCTGACTCATGCAACTTAAACCCAGGGACACTACTCAACTGATTAAAAAGTCTGTTCCTTTGTGGAAGAAAGAAACAAAGTGATACTGTAATGGTCTCATGAGTATGTTAATCCCAAAAATCTTAAGAAAAAAATTCTGTATTTTTTTTTCTTCCTTACATTATTTGTACTCATCTTAAGACACTTCTAAAATGGTGAGCCACTATGAGAAACAATTCTTCGCAAAGTTAAATGTAGAGTTACTATAAGATCCGGCAATTCCACTCGTAAGTCTATAGACCCAAGAGAACTGAAGCCGTATTCAGGAACATTCATAGCAGCGCTATTCATAACAGCCAAAAGCAGCAATAATCTAAATGTTTATCAAATGATAAGGGCATAAATGAACTGTGGTATATCCATACAGAGGAATATTACTTGCCAAAAAAAAGAAACGAAGCACTGATATATGCAGCACTATGGATGACCTCAGAACACCAGTGACAAAAGACCACAGATGTGTATGACACAGTTATACATCTATGAAATGTCCAGAATAGGGAAATCTGTAGACAAAGTTCATCAGTGTTTGTCACGGAATGAGGGAAGGTAGGGGAAGGATGAGGAGTGATTACTAAAGGGCAAAGCCTCTTTTTGCAGTGATAAAAATGATCTAACATCTTTTGTGGGGACGGTCACCTAACTCTGTGACTATACTCAAAACCGGGGAATTGTGTCCTTTCACAGGACAATTTTATGGTATGTGAATTTTATCTTAATGAAGTTGTTTTAAAAACACGATTACAACCCAAGAAAAATCCTTTCTCTAAACCAAGAGGATTTATAGTTCATTTATTTTAAGGTACATTTGAGAAATTAAAAAAAAAAAGATAACACAGCCCATCTTTATGAAAAGGCTATGCCTATAAAGAAGCATTAGCTAATCCTATCATATGGATTGCATAAAGCTTCTATAAATACTGTACTTACAATGTGGAGGGTGTGGCCTCACTATAGTTCAGAGGCTCCTGATCGGGACTTCTGGGGAGTGCCTGCAAAGTCTTTCTCCCTCGACTCTCTTTTTTCCAGCCCAGGCTGGGCTCGCACCTGCCTTGCAACCAACCGATTTAGATCTTCTGCCTCCAGCTCAGCCATCTCGCTCATGATCAGCTTGAATGATGGAATCCCTCCTCAAAACTTTTCATGAGTATGTTAATTCCAAAGGTCTTCTGTAAGGCGCCTATATTTTTTCCTTGTGTGTATTAACTAACCTTACACTACTTCTAAAACGGGGCAGCTACTATGAAAAACAGTTTGGCAAGTCCTCAAGAAGTTAAACACAGAGTCACCGCAGGACCCTTCAGCAGCTCCACTCCGAGGTATGTACTATGGTTGGCTTCTAGATGAAATTTTCCCTAATAAAAATGAAAACAAAAATAAAACTATTTGCTCTGCTAATCTTCCAAAATAAAGCTCACATTCCTTAGCCGCCTGCCATTCACAGCCCCCTTTCATCACAGTCTAGTTCTCCCCTCTCTGCAGCCTCATCTCCAGCACCTTCCCTGGTCCCCCTACACAATGCAAATCCAGAACACTGCCACTCCAGCCTCCGGCTACCCACTCCTTCCCAAATACGTCCCGCTTCCCAATCTCAGCACCTGTGCTTTCCTCTGCTGCAATACCGTCTCCACTTTCCTGGCTTGGGAGCTATTATTTATTTTATAAGAGTCAGCTCCCAGACCTCAGGCAAACTTCATCACTCTTCACTGGTGCTGCTATAGGCCCTCCCGTTAGGCTGCAAAAGCACCACTTTGTACAGTGTTTGCCAATATGCAAAAGTCTGTTTCCCTTTCACCAGCTTGAGAATCACAGGGGCAAGCAAACCTTGGGGCTTGGCACATAGTAGGTGCTCAAGAAACATCTGCAGAAGAGGAGACTTATACTTGAAAGACAGATATAAACACAGACTTAATTAAATAGGCGCTCTAGAAATTATACTGATTGACACCACAAACTAATTTGGGGGCCAGATAGAAAGAAACCATCAATGCGAATGACTTCCCTCGTGTCAATGTAATCATGTATATTATGTGCTTTAGAGATATATAAACAGGAACTAAAGCACACTGCTTATTATGACAAGGCACTTATGCTGATTTGCATTTCTCTGCAAAACTCTCCAGGCATATAATTTTGTTAATTTGTGACAAACCTCAAAAACACGCTTACCACCAATACCCTGATTGCAATATATACTTGCAAAGTGCACAGAAATCAAGTTCCTTTCAAAGGTTTCCAAAAGAATCTTGTGTTGTGTTGTTTTCTTGGGTTTGTTTTTAAATTGGAGAATTTTAATGCAGATCATAATTTATAATTTAACCCAGGCGTAAGGGAAGAAAAGTTTCACGAGGATGTTTAAGGACCTAATCTGCCCCTCCACTGAACATCAGCACTGCCAATTAATGTGTGACCTTGAGAAAATTATTTAATCTGAGACTCAGATTAAAGTTGCATCCTTAAATGAGGATAATTCCTGCTCAAGAGCTTGTTGAGGGGCTTGGGAAAAAAAGGTTCTTCTTCTTCTCCTCCGAGGTCCATCATTTGAAAAAGGTGGCACCTGTGCAAGCTCAAATCGTTCAGCAACGATCATTAGTAACCAGCACTTTCTAGAACAAGACCAGTTTAAAGAAAAGTCATATATCAAAAAAACGCCAAGTCCTTCAAATTTGCACCATGTATCTCTGGCCTCCTTCAACTGGCATCCACTGATTTGGATGAAAAGTTAAAACTGACACAGGCAAGAGAAGAGAAACAGCTCTCTGGAGAGCTCTACCTGGTGAAAGATATCAAATTCCAAACTGACGAGTGAAGCATCAGAAAAGCAAAATGTTCTAAAGGCAAGGTCTTGGTTCTAGGTTCTGCTCTTCCACTATCATTGGACGATCACTAACCAATATCGGCCCATGTATGTGAGCAGAGGGCACTGACCAGGACATGGTGACAATGGTGACATCAGCAACCACCTGCTGCCAGTCTGTACTGTGGCGTGTACCATGCACCAGGCCAGGAAGGTCCTCGCCATGGCACAATGCACTTCATATCCCATTTTACAAACGAGGAAACCGAGGCCTCAGGGGGATTAAGTAACTTGCCTAAGCTTCTATAGCTAATATCCGACTCCAAAGCCTATACTTTTCCTCGTCAGACTTCCCATCCTTCCCCAGCACAAAAAAGACCTGTTTTCTGAGCTAAAAAAAATGACCTTGGTACTGTTGATGATTAAATCTCCAAGGTCCTTGCAAATTCTAAAGAGTCCATGAACCTCGGCGATGACAAGTTGCTGTAGTGGTGTCTTCTTCATGACATCCAGAGAGGCTTATTCATCACACTTTAAGTTGCTTTGCAGCCACTGCCCAATAGACTCATGCTGGTGTCTTATAATGGGCCCTGTACAACATACCGTACATATATAGACTCGATAAAACTGAAATAAATGAAACGGAAAGAATTCAAAAACAGCTGAGTCTTCACTGCATTAAGCGCATTGAAGAGTAAGAGGCAAGGTCGACTAATGAAGTTTGCAAGACTCGGTGACCACTTTCTAACTGGGTGCCCAGATAGAAACCTTCTCTGAACTGGGGTTTTGTCACCTGTTAAAGGGATCTCAGATCTACAGCACATGTTTGGCCTGTATAATAAATAGGGTATCTAACACGGTACTGCCTTCCTCAAGAAGTGAGGAGAGTGCCCGGGTGACAAGCATTTCCAACCACCACTCTTCTTTTCCGTTAGGTTGTCTCCTGGGCTGTCCCATGCCACGGGTAAGCATTGACCCTGAAACAGACCATTGGTCCAAATTCGCTCCCATCCTTCATAAGACATACTTATCTTTCTCTGGAGATGATGATACAGCCTTCTCCCCCTTCAAAAGGGGTAAGAATACAACCACCAGGGCGGCGCCTGTGGCTCAAAGGAGTAGGGTGCCAGCCCCGTATGCCGGAGGTGGCGGGTTCAAATCCGGCCCCTGCCACAAACTGCAAAAAAAAAAAGCAACCACCAAAGGCTTTTGAGGTCCCTGCCTCTGACTTCCCCAGACAGAATTAGGAAACCTGCCTCTGTGCTTCTTCAGCTAATGGGAAACATTTGTGAACGCTCTGCCTGGTTTTTTCCTTGGGATTCTCCTCAGAATTTTTCCCCCTATATATTTCAGGCAAAATTTTGCTGCCAAAAAAAGAAAGAGGATTTTTAAAAAACATTGAGGAGTAAAGAAAGTGAAAAGGAAAATACAACTATTACCATAAATAATAGTACATAATACCCCTTTAATAATAATAAACTGCTTTTTAACTTTTTTTTTCTTTGAGACAGAGTCTCACTATATCACCCTCAATTGAGCACTGTGGCATCACAGCTCACAGCAACCTCAAACTCTTGGGCTTAAGCAATTCTCTTGCCTCAGCCTCCTGAGTAGCTGGGGCTCAGGTGCCACAACACCTGTCTTTTTTTCTGTTGCAGTTGTCATTGTTGCTTAGCTGGCCTGGGCTGGCTTCAAACCCTCTAGCCTCGGTGTATGTGGCTGACGCCGTAACCACTGTGCTATCGGTATCAAGCCTTCTTTTTTTTTTTTTTTTAATTTTTTTTTTTTTATTTTGCTTTCAATTTCAGTTGGCTTGCACTCTTAGTTTCCTTTTTTTTTTTTTTTTTTTTAATACATTGTCCTTGTTTGTAGTAATTCCTCGTACCAGTTGCTTCCCAGGTAAGCTGGGATTACAGGCGCCCACCACAACGCCCGGTGGTCTTCTTTCCTGGTAGTAGAGACGGGGTCTTT
>CAUYON010037764.1:0-19918 GCA_963573935.1 Arctocebus calabarensis | reverse complement strand
TTAGAGTAGCCAAAGGCTTATCTATTTTATTGACCTTTTCAAAGAACCAACTTTTTGATTTATTGATCTGTTGTATAATTCTTTTGTTTTCAATTTCATTTAATTCTGCCCTGATTTTGGTTATTTCTTTTCTCCTGCTGGCTTTGGGGTTGGAATGTTCTTCCTTTTCCAGTTGCTTGAGATGTCACATTAAGTTGTTAACTTCCTCTCTTTCCATTCTCTTGAGGAAGGCTTGCAGTGCTATAAATTTCCCTCTTAGGATTGCCTTTGCAGTATCCCAGAGGTTTTGATAATTCGTGTCTTCATTGTAGTTTTGTTCCAAAAATTTAGTGATTTCCTTCTTAATCTCGTCTATGACCCATCTATCATTCAGCATAAGGTTATTTAACTTCCATGTTTTTGTTTGAGTATGCAAATTCCTGTTATTGTTGAGTGTAACTTTTATTCCATGGTGGTCTGAGAAGATGCAAGGAATAATTTCTATTCTTTTAAATTTTCTGAGGTTAGACTTGTGACCTAAGATGTGATCAATTTTGGAGTATGTTCCATGGGCTGATGAGAACAATGTGTATTCAATTTTATTAGGATGAAATGTTCTGTAGATGTCTATTAAATCCAGATGTTGAATGGTTAAGTTTAAATCTAAAATTTCTTTACTTAGCTTCTTCTTAGAGGATTGATCCAACACTGCTAAAGGAGTATTAAAATCTCCAGCTACTATGGAGCTGGAGGAAATTAAGTTACTCATATCTATTAGAGTTTTTCTTATAAATTGAGGTGCCTTCTGGTTGGGTACATAAATATTAATAATTGAAATCTCATCATATTGAGTATTACCTTTAACAAATATGAAATGTCCATCTTTATCCTTCCTTACTTTGGTTGGTTTAAAGCCTATTGTAGCTGCAAATAAGATTGCAACACCTGCTTTTTTCTGTTTTCCATTTGTCTGGAATATAGATGACCATCCCTTCACCTTGAGTCTATATTTATCTTTTAAGGTAAGGTGAGACTCTTGTATGCAGTAGATATCTGGCCTGAGTTTTTGTATCCAGTCAGCCAATCTATGCCTCTTTAGAGGACAATTTAAACCATTCACATTAATTGAAAATATTGATAAATCTTTAGAAAGTCTAGTGGACATTTTTAATCCTTTCGTCGCTGTGGCAGTTGGACTTTGATAAAAACAGTAGGCAGAAAACTTTCCAATAAATCACAATCCAGTTGCTTCATTCTCAAAACAACTCCTCTTTTCCACTATCCTCAACCCCCTCTTACCCAAAGCATAATTATAGGAATGGCTGAGCTGCTCTGTTTGCATCCAGCCTTCACCTGCTCCAGTTTATTCTGACCACTGACTTGAGAATAGTTGTCCTGTTAATAAAATGACATCTGCATACACAAAAACATCCAGTGAGTCCTCACTGATCTCCAGATAAAGCCTTGACATTTCCAAGTGTCTTTATCCAGCAATTAATTCATCGGACAAACTTTTACTAAACAGACACTATGTGCCCATCAGACTATGTTCCTGTGTGTAGAGTATGGACAGGGTTACAATAGAGAACAAAATGGACATGACCCATGCCCACATGGAGCTTAAAGTTCACTAAAATATTAAGGTCTTTCATAATCTCCTACTTCTCCAGCATCATGCCTAGCAACTCCCCTAAGCAATCCCTATACTATAGACAGACTTTCCTCTCAACAATATTATGTGTTGGCTCAGCGCCTGTGGCTCAACAGGCTAAGGCACCAGCCACATACACCTGAGCTGGCAGGTTTGAATCCAGCCTGGGCCCGCCAAACAATAATGATGGCTGCAACCAAAAAATGGCCGGGTGTTGTGGTTGGTGCCTGTAGTTCCAGCTACTTGGGAGGCAGAGGCAGGAGACTTGCTTGAGCCCAGGAATTGGAGGTTGCTGTGAGCTGTGATGCCACGGCACTCTATCCAGGGTGACAGCTTGAGGCTCTGTCTCAAAACAACAACAACAACAAAAAAAACAGTATCATGTGTTCCCTGCCTCCCTGCCTTTTCTCATTTTCATTGTTATTCCCAAATGCTCTCCTCCCAAACCAAATTAGCTCATATAACGTCTAATGAAATGTTCTCCAGCTGCCTTAACCCACATGGATCTTATTCTTTCAATTTCTTCTTTTTTTTTTTTTTTTTGTAGAGACAGATTCTCACTTTATCACCCTGGGTAGAGTGCCGTGGCGTCACACTGCTCACAGCAACCTCCAGCTCTTAGGCTCAAGCGATTCTCTTGCCTCAGCCTCCCGAGTAGCTGGGACTACAGGCGCCTGCCACAGCGCCGGCTATTTTTTTGTTTTTGCAGTTCGGCCGAGGCCGGACTTGAACCCGCCACCTTTGGTATATGGGGCCGGCGCCCTACTCGCTGAGCCACAGGACCCGCCCTCTTTCAATTTCTTTAGCATGTGTTTTTAGAACCACCTATTTTTATTTAATACACTGCTCCATGTTGCTGTTGTGTGTGTTTGTGTTGTGTATGTGGCTTTGTTGTGTGTATTTTCCCTCTCCCCAAATCTCCTTGAAATTAGTGACTTAAAAAGTCTTGAACTGAATTTCTTCTGGAAGTATGTTATGAAGCATATATGTATTATATCAGATACCATACTGGTAAGATGGAGAGATCCCAGAATTGCATGACTTTCTACTTTTATCCTTGGAATTAATATCCAGTCCTTTTTTCTAACTGCCACAATAGTTCAGTTCCTTATAATCTGACACCAGAACTACAGATATAGTATGAAAGCTCATCAGTGAACGTATCTTACTGTTAAAATATATATGATTTGCTTGTATTTTTCAGTTATGATATTTCAGAATACTTTTTTAGGGTCAATCATATCATTCCAGAATCTTTTTATATAATCTTAGAAATCTGAAACTAATTATTCCAACCATAAAGCACGGAATACCTTCTAATGACTGCCTCATCTGAAACAACTGAGAATACTTTTCAAATCATTGTAAAAGCAAACTGTAAAATGCAAGGAATTTTAGGAGTGATATTAAATGCCAACTTTTAAAGTCAGAAAATAAAGTACAGTCTATTGGGTTGAAACTATAAAGAGAAGTTTATGTAGATCAAAGGGAAGAAACACATTCCAGTCTGTTTTTGAAAAAGAAAAGTTAATACTTTACTTTTGTCAAAAATATTCTTTCAGTTTCTAATGCAAGGGAATTTAGTTTATTGATATGTTCTGATGGAAGGAAAATTAGTAGGGTTATGAAGTTTTTCTATTGTTTATTGATTTTTTAAATGATTGAATATTGTCTTATTCTCACAGATTTTCAGCAGCTGGTTCACCACCACTTCTCATTCTGAATCTAAACTTCTCATAAGTAGCATGAGAATAACTCTGCTTTCTGCATAACTTCAGGTATTTTTTAAAAGGCAAAATTAGCTACTCAGTAATTTTTTATCAAACATCTTTATAATACCTACAATATAGCAGGCAATGAGGAAAATATGGCAAACAAGTTAGTCTCAGGCAATATACATACAAGACAGGGAAGCTAAACCTGGGATTCTTCATTAAGCTAGACATAAAGAGGCTAAAATGACCCCACATTAGTAGTATCACTGGCTTCCAAGAGAAGCAAACTTTTTAATAAAAGCATTCATCCCAATGTAGATCAACTAAAGCTTCTAGGCCTTTAGGCCAAGATCAAGTGTGAAGATCAACTACAAGTGAGGTCATAATAAAATATCACCAAATACATAAGAAAATAATCAATTCTTGAGTGAGAGTCACAGAAACAACCTATAATAAATATAGAGACTAAGTAGCTTAGATACCCTAATTCTAAGATAACAGATATAAAATAAGAGACAAAATAACTAAATTAATAAAAAAACAAAAGTTATATGTCACAAAACTGAGCCTATCAAAAATAATCAGGGAAATTTCAAAAAGAATCAAACACAAATAAAAAATAACAATTGTTAAAATTTTAAAATTCAATAGATAGATAAGACAGAAAAATAAAGTATTAGTGAATTCGGAGGCAGACCTTAAAAAATTACTTGGACAGGTGGTGCCTGTGGCTCAAAGAAGTGGGGCACCAGCCCCATCTGCTGGAGGTGGTGGGTTCAAACCCAGCCCCGGCCAAAAACTGCAAAAAAAAAAAAAGAAAAGAAAAGAAAATTACTTGGACTAGAGTTCTAAAATATTAGGAGATATATATTACAAAAGAGGGTTTACAGAGGACAGTATGACAAGGTCTAATGTGTTAGTAACAGAAGTACTACAAAAGAATTCACAAACAGAGATAAGATAACATTTGAAGAAAAAACAGTGAGAATATTATAGAAAGATATATATCAACAAAGGAAATAAAATATGTATTAAATAGGATGAATAAAAAGAAATCTAGACCTAGAAACATTGTATTGAAACTGAACAACACTAAGGACAAAGAGGAGATAAAAAGCAGTCAAGGAAAAAGAACACAGCCTAGAAAGAAATAACAGATTGACAACAGACTCCTCAATAGAAATGATGAAAGTAAGAAGATGATGGAATTTTGATTAGTCATTTAAAACTGTGTAATCAATAAAAACGTTTTTCAAAAATGAAGGCATGAAAAAGATATTTTAAAGATGAACATACATCTACAGTCTACCACTAACATAAGTTTACATTGTTTATATATAGATGCATATGTAAATATAATTGTATAGAGAAAAATGACCCCCATTAAAAGATATGATATGGAAGAAAGAATAAGGAAAAACATAATTTGTTTACATACAGAAATATCTAACTAATATTAATACATTTGAAATGATAAGTGGTTCTTTGAAAAGGTTAATAATGTGAACAACCTTTAGTGAAATTGATTAAGAACAAAAGAGAACGAATAAATAAATGATATTAGAAATAGAAAGGCACATTTAGTTACAATTAGAGCAGAGATTCAAATGAAATTATGGAGTAGAATTCTGTTTCTGATCATAGTAAAGTGAAAAATAATTGGAATTGCCTTCCCAAATTAAACAACTAATAAACTGAGTAAAATACATGAAACAACTAGGCATTGGGTAACAGGCATCTTAGAACAATGGTTTTTAAGAAAAGAGAAGCAAATAAGGTGGGTGCTATGAATGTCCTGGCTTCTAATAAAAAGAAAACCCTAGGCCACAGGTACAGGGAGGAGAAACCCAAATAGAACTCAGTGGTCTCACTGAGTTTAGGAGACTGAGGCCACAGTCCTGAGAGGCTGAGGTGGTTGGAGGATGTAAAGAAAGTAGCTAGAAGAAAAGAGCTACAAAAATTTGCACGAGGGTCCTCTTTTAGAAAAGAAAATATATTTGAAGCAAAATTTTACCAAATAGAATAGACAGCAATTATTCTCTTCAGAATAAAAAATTAGTGAGACTGAAGCAATCTGTAAAATCCACTGAAAGTGAAACACAGAGAAAAAAACATTGAAAAAAATAAACAGAGTTTTAGTGACCAATGGACAAGAACAAACAGTCTAACATACTTGAATGGATAATTTGAATCCTAGAAGGGAAAAGAGAGAAAATATATTTGAAGAGGTAATAGAAGAAAATATTCTGAATTTGAGAACAATGTTAAATGCAGTTCTAAGAACTCAATGATTCCTAAGCAGGGATATACATCTACATACATGGAAAACAAAATACACCCCAGCATCTTATAAAGGGTGCTAGAATAAAAAGATAAACTACATGCAGAGCAAAAAAGAATGAAAGCAGACTTCTTAGTAGAAAATAAGCAGATCAGAAACTAATGCAAGATTATTTAAACTGATGAAAAAAAACTGTCAAACTAGAATTCTATATCCAGCAAAATTATTCTCTCATAACATAAATTTTTTTTTCAAAAAACAAAATCTGAGAAAATGCATCAGCAGATCTATACTATAAGAATGTTAAAGAAAGTTCTTCAGGAGGAAATAAAATGATATGAAAAGAATCAACAGAACCAAACTCAGATACAACCTGGGTTTTGGAACTATCAGATAGACTTCAAAATAATGCTAAATAACACATTAAAGGATCTGTTGGGAAAAGTTGACAACATGTACAAAGAGATGGGGAATTTCAGCAAAGAAATGGAAGCTATAAGAAAAATGGAATCCTAGCTATAACAAAGAGGAGAATTTCATTAATGAACTCACCAGTAGACTGCACAGATATGAGGAAAGAATTAGCAATATTGAGGATAAGTAAACAAAGCATGGTATAGTCACATGTTGGAATATTATGTATGTGTGATGATGAATGCATAACAGTTATACCCAACAACATGGTTGAATCATAATAGCATTAATACAAGGAAAACTAGAAAATATATCATTTAGGGATACATATCTATATGGTAAATTGGTTTTAGAAAGCAAGAGAATTCTTCAACCCACAGTACAGCTCAATGAGGCCTCAGTCTCTGCTGTGTCAACAGCCGACTGGATTGGGATGAGGACCTGACCCAGACCCTATGCCTCTAGATCCCCATTTGAGACAGGGATTATCTTTTATTTTTTTTTAATCTTCCCTGAATGCATAAAGGAGGATATCACCCCAAATCTTCACCACTTCCATTCTGAAATTTTTCTCAGCCTCTTAACTGTGCCCACCTCTCAGAAACTTGAGTAATTTCATGATGAAACTTAATTTCATATTGTTCGAAGGCGGAATATACTGCTGTGCTTGATACTAGTTAGCTTCTTGGGATTTATGTCCTGAAGGCTACTACTCAACCCTTTAATAAATAGTAAATGCTTTATTTATTGTTATGTGGTGCCCTGACATAATGAAACTGTTTGAAGCAGAGGGTTAGAAGTCTGTCATCCAGTTTGCTGGGAAAATTACAAAGAATTTGTTAGGAACTTGGAAAAAACTGATAAAAATTATCAAAGTCAAAGCAGAGTAAGAAGTAATCTAGTCCAGATGCAGCCCAGAATGTAAATCTTGAAGGGCCTGTGATCTAGACACAAAGGCTAGTGGAAGCCTTTGGTAGAGCAGAGCAGAGATGCTACATATGCCGGATGCAGGCTCTGTCATCAAAGGAAATCAGTATGAGGGAAATGAGGCCAAGGTAAGAATGGATTCTATCCACCTGCAGGAGTTAGGCAAAAAAGTACCGGCATAGGCCAGGTGGCTCACACCTGGAATCCTAGCACTTTGAGGGGCCCAGATGGAAGGATGCTTAAGAGTTCAAGAGCATCCTGAGCAAGGGCAAGATTACCTCTCTCTACAAAAATAAAATTAAAAAATAGAAAAATTATCTTGGTGTAGTGGTGCACACCTATAGTCCCAGCTACTCAGGAGGCTGACGCAGGAGGATTACTTGAGGTCAGCCTGGGCAATCCAGTGAGACCCCATCTCTACAAAAAATGAGCCAAGTGTGGTGTTGCTCTAGCTTTGGAAAAAGAGCAAGATCCTGTCCCTTTAAAAATAAAAAAGTGAAAGTACTGGCTGTCTAAAAATGTCTAGTTTCCTGAAAAAAAGAAAATGAAGCACAGATATTCAAGCAGCTTGAGAATTAGATATCTATCTGGATGTTCAGTGGAATATTTGGGAGATGAGGAATTGGTTAATTCTAATCATCAAGAACTATTCATCTGTTGCTAGATGGTGTCTTTTTAGTTCTAAGATATTTAAAAAAAAAAAAAAAAAAAACCAAAGATAGGACAGGCACATTAGCCATAGGAAGTTCTCACTGTTCTGTCTCACTTTCTATGGGATTATTGAAAACACACATTTTATAATCCCTTTTGGTCATTGTTCAGATATATTGAATCACATCAAAAGGAACCTACAAGCCAATGATGGTGCTGACACTAATTATTACTAAACTGTTTCATTTCTCTTCACACTGCAAGCGCAGGAAATCTTTTTTCTGTTCTTTTTTTTTTTTTTTTTTTTGTAGAGAGAGTGTCTTGCTATAATATATTGCCCAGGCTGGACTTGACCTCTTGGGCTTGAATAATCCTCCCATCTCAGCCTCCAAAGCAGTTAGGACTACAGGTGCACACCCCTGCACCCACCTTGTATAAGAAATTCTTAAGCGACATTCAGGTTATATAGTTTGTGAGTGAACTCCAAATCTGACACTTGCGAGGCCTAGAACATTCCCTAGCCACTAAAACTTCAACATTAATCTTTTAAAAAAACAGAGAGTAGTTTCTTATACAAATAATGTTCCTAAAATATTCTCCCTAATGTGGTGTGCCAACTCCTGGTGAGGTTACATTAACATTAGGATTTCACAGCAGATTCAATCCAGTGAAGTACAAAAACAGAGGTCACCTTAATGAAGTGTAAAGCTGCAAAATATATAGCTTGGCCTCGGTGATCTTCACATGAAACAACTATGAAGCCACAAATTATATAAAAGAGAGGTGAGATGAGGCAGGCACTTCAGGATACTGAAGATCCACAAGTGATTGTAAGCACAAATGGTAGACAATATATCCATTTTTGGTTTATATAAAATTAAGTGATACCTCCCTCCACCTCCCTGCAGTTTGAAGATGTCATTACATTATATTTTTTCATAGTTTTTCTTAAAAAGATTGCAATTAGTCTTCCTGTTGTTCCTTTCAAGGATCCTTTTTTTCCTTTGTGTATTTTTTTTTTTTTTTTTTTTTTTTAGAGACAGAGTCTCATTTTGTCAGCCACAGCAACCTCCAGCTCCTGCTACAACACCCGGCTATTTTTTGTTGTTGTTGCAGTTTTGGCTGTGGCTGGGTATGAACCCACCACCCTCGGTATATGGGGTTGGCACCTTACTCACTAAGCCACAGGCACCACTCCTTTTATGTATTTTAAAGATTTTTAAATCTTTGATTTTCATCAGTTCAGCAATAATTTTGTGATTTCTTTTATCCTGCTTGGGTTTTGTGATTTCTTTTATCCTGCTTGGGTTTCACTTTTTTTTTTAATCTTTGGGTTGCTATTATATATTTCATCTGCCCCGATCTCTATCTCTGCCCCCTCCAATTATAAATATGTAGAACTGTGTAACTGTCTTCCCACATGTCTCTTTTGCTCTGACTCCTAAGCACCATGAAATTGGAACATTTCACTCTGCCTTTCTAACCAAGTCTCCCAGCCTCCTGCATCACCCAGTAATCAGCGTATGCTCCCCTGTGTTTGGTTCTACCCTAGTTTACAATCCAGTAAACTGCAATCAAGCCAACGCCACACAACCACCAAAAGCTCTCTCCTCCTTGGTCAAGCAGAAGTGGCAAATATTCCCAGGGAGGAAAATAGCCAGAGATAGTTGGTTCTCCTAGGAAGGGCTCCCCACTTTCTAAAAGTTCAATTCATATAGTACTCATTGTTTCCATGGTACTATAACGTCTATTAAATGACAACTTCTGTAAATTCTTCTTTTTTCTAGTTATTGCAGCAATACTACTAGCCTATTATGTATTCTACTTAGAAGCCTGAAATCAGCTCGTAAGAATTTTTCAAAAGGTGATTTGTCAAATTTGATATCTCTTGCATAAATTCTTTCACTATGTCCAGATAGGTAGGTTATCATCCCTGGAAGTGACCTTCCACTGCAATTTTGCCTTCTGTCCTTCTACTCCACTAAGTCTATGTAGTTAATGTCACCATTTGTTGCCACTCTTTGCAAACTTGTTGTTCCTTAATTACACCAACCATTCTACCCTGTTCCCCTCTCATTGTCCAGCCAAACACACACACATACATAAAAGCATATACATACTACATTTCAATAATACCAAAGTACTTATGAGTTCCCCCAAGTAAATTGTGTTGTTCCCTTTACCTGGAATGCTCGTTCCTCCCTTATTTTCATAGATAACTCTTCTCATCTTTCCTTCACCTCTACTGCAAACTTTCCTTGTTCCCTACATTCTTTTTTTTTTCAAACTCTATTTAATGTTCCATGTAATCCTATTTTGTGGAGTCTACTGCATTAAATGATGTGTTCACTGATTTGATTCTTTCCCCTACTACCCTTGCATCACATACAATGGGCCCCTTAGAAGTACAATTTGCCTCCTTGCCCTCTCTCCTGGTAAAGTGTTTGGCATTGATGCTGTTGAACTATGCTCTCTCCAGCGTGCCATGTTGCATTGTGTTCCAGGATGACCAGATAATAGCAGGACCATTAGAAGCTACATCTTCAGGGCTATTGGACATTGATTTTTTTTAAGTACATTTCCTGAGGTCTCTCTAGTGCCAGAATATAAAGTAAGTAATCATTCTTCTTTGACTGAAGTGGAATCACAATGACCTAGTCTTTCCTTATTCAATAATGCTAGCTAATACTTACATAGCCCTTACTAGGTGCAGGCACTTTAAACATATCATCCTATTTCATCCTTACAGCCAATTTCTGAGGTAGGCACTGTTGTTAGAGAGGAAGAACCCAGAACACAGAGAGGTTAAGTAAGTGGCAAGCTATAATCTGGATATAGGCCATCTGCCTCGTGCAATTAATCACTATGCAATACTGCACACCTTCTTGTATTCCTTCCTCTTTTTTCCTTAAACTTTTAATTACTTAAGTAACGTATCAATGTATTCAAATTGTTGAAAATTCAGAAACAAAGCAAAAGGCCCTTTTAATCTACCCTCTATGCAACTACTTGTTTGATGGGTATCCTTTAAGACCTGTTTCTTTGTTTTACATACATATGTATATTGTGTGTGCATATACACAAAGTAATATATGTTTTCATATAACTGGATTATGCTTTGTTTTTCTACAGATTTGTTTTCATTTAAACATTTGTCTTTAAGATCTTTCCACATCAATCCATATAGATCTATGTTCTTTGAATGCTGTGTAGTACAGATATATTGCATAGTGCGGATGTTTTAGTTTAGTTAACCATTTCTCCTTTGTCATGTATGTTGTTTCTGATTTCACTGTTATAAACTGTGGTTCACTGAATATTCTTGACTTGATTGTGCCTCTTCACATTCATTTAGAGATACTTAGAAATAAAAGTGTTGGGATGAAGATTGTGTTGATTTTTTTTTTTTTTTGAATGGTGATTCACAAGCTTCCCTCTAGTGGAGTTGTACCTTTAATTCTTTCATCATTCATGGATTAAAAAGGTTGTGACTGCTGTGCTTCCAGGAAATCAGCTTTGTATATAAGCATGGCTAGCGGTCTAACACATGAAGCGTCCTTGAGAACATACAACAGGATTCCCCAAAAAGAAGGGGGCAGTCAAGAGAAGAGTGAAGCTTTTTGTGGGAAAAAAGCAAGTGAGTCCGTCAAAAGACAAAATAATGACACATTTATTTTAAACATATTAATAAACTTTTATTTTCAGTTCTAGAATTGGGCAACATCTCATTCTATAAAATAAAATGAGTGCTCCTGAGTTGAGCAGAGGAGGTTGACTTTATTGACAGAAAAGGGCTGAGGATGCAGACACAGAGAACAAAGAGCCGACTTTCACTGTTACTTTTTTGTAAAGGTTAAAGTCAAAGGAATTTCCTTGTCATTCTGGGTAAAACAGGGCTGCTTGAGAGTTTGGTCATTCTCTCTCTCTCTCTTTCTCTCTTTTCCTCCCTCCCTCCCCTGATTCTTTGGACAGTCCAATAAATAACCTAGTCTTGGTTTGGTGGCACCAAACTTCAACATGAATGACTCCATTTTTCTTTGGTCCCTTGGGCCCTAGTCAAGAGCTTAGTCCAAACCAATGGCCTCCTATAGATTTTACTTAGCAGGTCATAGCTTTCTTACTTCTCTTGAGTCTTTCTTTTCTATATTTTGTGACCTACATGGTAAAACAGGGCCTAGGAAAGACCACAGTAATCCAAGCAGGATTTAAGATTAAAAGATCCCAGAGGAAACAAATTAGGAAAATTCTGCTCTAATCCCTTGAATGAGAGCAAAAAACCAGAGAAGAGGGAGACTGAAGATTGAGGTGGATGTAGAATGTAATCGCAGGGAGGATCCCTTGTACATACAACCTTCAAGGCTACAAAGAGGTCACACTGGTAGTCCAGGGGCATCAGAACCACTTCTGAGAAACAACCAGTAAGTAACTGATTAGATTTATTTCTTAGATGGTTTTAAAATTTAATGTAGGTATTAATACTATTTAAGGTTTATGTTATTTGAGTGTACTCTTTTTAGTTTAGTAAGTTGTTACTACTCCTTGAACCACTCCTACCATTTTCGAAAAAAAAAAAAAAAAAAGAATGCAGCTCCATCCTTCCACTTTCTCTGGGTGTGATGATAATTTTAAAAAAGCTTTATTTTTGGCCTGGTGCTAGGGCTCATGCCTGTAATTCTAGAACTTTGGGATGCTAAGGTAGGAGGATTGATTAAGATCAGGAGTTCAAGACCAGCCTGAGTAACATACAAAGAACTCATTTCTAGAAAATATAGAGAAATTAGCCAAGTATGGTGGTACAGGCTTACGGTCCCAGCTACTCAGGAGGCTGAGGTAGGAGGATCATTTGAGCCCAGAAATTTGGAGTTTGAGGTTGCGGTGAGCTATGATCATGTCACTGCCCTCATGCTCAAAAAACAAAGAAAGACCTTGTCTCAAAAAAAAAGGCTCTATTTCAATTCTATGATATCAAAATAAGTGACTAAATTTAGAAGCATATAACCAAAGCCTTATTAGCATCACAGTTTGACCAAATAAATGGTCAAAATCCAATGTGCTCTTTCTATATGTGTTTGGTCAGGGAAAACCAAAATGTATATATGTTCTGATAGCTTTATCAGTGCTCTTGCCTTTTTTTCCCACTTGTATCACCATAAATATTTTAATTCCTATAAGTAATATTAGCTATTTTCTTTGTTAGTACATAATAAATTCAAAGCATAAATACTAGGGTATTAAGTAATACCCTCCAGGATATTTTAATCTTAATACTAGGGTGCTAAGTAAGACAACCCATTTGTAAAAGTAGGAAGTGAGAGTATGAGATGTGACAATTAAGTTTGTGAACTTGCCACCATGTGCTACATTGGCAGCACTGTACAAACAACTTAGTAAGGTTCCATAACCTTGGTGTATCAGAGTCTCACAGCTGTGTTTGTAGTGATGTGTGGCAGTGTCTTGCTAAGTGATGTTCATTACTGCTATTGCACGTTTTTGTGTGCCATGAAAAGAATGTCAGAGCTTGAATTAGAGCAACAAAAAAAATTAGTAAATTTCTTGTTAAACTTGGAAAGAGTGGAAGTAAACTCAGAGACATGTTAGTCTAACTTTATAAGGATAATGCCATGAAAAAAATGGCAGCATGCAAATGGGGAGAGAAAATGTCATGGATGAAGAGATGTTAGGGTTGCCAGTAAGGGAGCAGAACTAACAGAAACATCACAAAAATTTGTCAAATTGTGCATCAAAATCATTGCCTGACTGTGAGAAGCATAGCAAACCAAGTAAACACTGATTTAAAAAAAAAAAAAAAAAACAGTTAGGAAAATCTTAACTAAAAATCTAGGTGTGAGAAAGGTGTGGCTTTTGCTTGACAATAATGGACTGCTCACATGGCAGGAGCTCTGAGGGAGTTGTTAGCCATAAACAAATAACTGTATTGGAACACCCTTCCTACTCACCTGATCTGGTCCCCAATTTTTTCTTTACCCAAAAATAAAGAAAATATTGAAAGGGAGAAACTTTGATGACAAAGGTAATGATGATAGCTCTGATTTCCATTCCAGAAAAAGAGTTCCAAAATTGCTTTGAATGGTAGAGCAGGCACTAGCATCAGTGTTTAGCTTCCGAAGGGGCGTATGTTAGAGGTGATTGAAGTGAAGTTCAGCAATAAGATATGTAGTGCTTTTTCTAGGAATAAGTTGACAAAGATAACTGTCAGACTTTGTATGCTGAGTTTTAATATGGCTACCTTTAGGACACGAGTCTTCATTCAGGAGCTATAGAATACTAAAATTAAATTAAATTTTATTATATTGATAAAGAGTAGCAAAAACAGTTGCCATTTATTCAACATATACTCTGTACTAGGGCTTCATGCTAACTCTTGAATACTTTTTGATAATTTATTCTTATTTATCCTTATTTATAGATTCATTTATTCATTCAATCAGGAAATAAGGAGCTGAGATAAAGAACAATGAAAAGGGTAGGCTTAGAAGGACTTACACACAGAAAGAGCTGGGAAAATATTTTACACAGGATGCATCTATAAAAGTTACCAGGGGTGAACAGGAAACTTGGCATGTTCAAGGACTAGAAAGCCAGCCATTGAGGGCCTGAGAAGAACACAAATGAGAGTAAATGATCATGCTTTAGGCTGGAAAGATAAGCAGAAACCATAATGAAAATCCCTAAAATTTAGGCAAAGTGCAGTGGCTCACACTTGTAATCCCAACACTTTGGGAGGCCAAGATAGGAGGATTACTTGAGGCCAGGAGTCTGAGACCAGCCTGGACAACATAGCAGACCCTATCTCCACAGAAAATAAGAAAAACTAACCAGGTGTGCTGGCGTGCACTTCTACTCCCAGTTAATCAGGAGGCCAGGACAGAAGGATCCCTTGAACCTAGAAATTGAAGGCTACATTGAGCTATGATTGGGCTACTCTACAACAGTCTGGGTGACAAAGCAAAAATCTTGCCTCAAAAAAAAATTAAATTAAATTAAGTTCTGGCTCCTGAGACCCATGACTGGTGACTACCACCCAGCCCCTGAGACCCAGAGCCTGCAGCCTGTAACTCGTCCCACTCTTGCAACCCATAAGGGCCCACGCCAGTGACTCTGCCCTTCAGCCCCCCACCTGACTCCTGTGACCCCTGAGGCCCCTTGAGGCTGGTGACTCTGCCCTCCTGTGGCCCAAGGCTGGGGGTCAGTGGCTCTGCCTTCTGGCTCCCCACTGGGCTCCTGTGACTTTTGCGGCTGGTGGCAAAGCCCTCCAGCTCTGCCCCCCTCCTGCGACCTGCACACAGCACTACCCCAGACTAGGGGGCCACTGTGGCAGCTTCATGGGGTGGCAGCTCCATGGTCCCTCCCACTGGGGTCAAATTGAGCTACCAGTGGACCCCATTGCCTAGATGCTGAAGACCTTTTGAACTCTCTCACCTGATCGGTGTTTGTGTTGACCAAAACAATTGGTTTGGAACTCTTAACCTAGGCTGATCACTCAGGGACCCACCAAGGTTGTGTTGTTGTGGGAGTGTGGGATGCTAGTTGTCACCTGTGGGGAGGCAGGGTGTCTTAGTTGCTTATATATCACCACAGCTGAGACTTTAGCTCAAAGCCACTGATTCACTAGGATTGGACAAAGACTAGCTGAATGCCAGTCAATGCCATCTAGCCCCAACACACCAAGCAGGTGCCCAGAGTTTCAGGCAGTAGTTCTGAATGGGACCTTTGTAAAGCAATAAGGGAAAAGAAGCATTCACCAATCCCAGTTCTTTGGCAAAGAGCTGGTTAATTAAAACTCCAGGAGCCCTCAATTCAATTTCACCAAGTCAGCTTCTCTAGCCAAAGGGTGAAAAATAATCATAGAGCGGAATCAGCAGAAAAACTCTGGCAACATGAATAATCAGAGTAGATCAACTCTCGCAAGGAATGACAAAGGAGACACAACGGAAGATCCCATTCATAAACAAATGACTGAGATGTCAGAAATCGACTTCAGAATTTGGATTGCAAATAAGATTAACAGAATAGAGGTAAAGATGGAATTAGAAATTCAAGGAGCAATTCATAAGTTGTCTCAAGAATTCAATGAATTCGAAGACAAAATCACCAAAGATTTTGATACATTGAGGCAAGAACTTGCTGCCCCCAATGATCTGAGAAATACAGTAGAATCCCTCAATAACACAATGGAGGAGGCAGAAGAAAGGATCTCTGACATTGAAAACAAAGCTTTTGAACACTCCCAAATGCTCAAAAAGGAAGAGAAGTGGAAAGCAAAAATGGATCATTCCCTGAGAGAATTGTGGGACCATTCCAAAAGAGCAAACATTTGCCTCATAGGAATCCCTGAAGGAGAAGAAGATGGTCCGAAAGGCACAGATACTCCAAGAGATAATTGAAGAGAACTTCACAAGAATGGCAAGAGATACTGAAAATTGGATAGAAGATAGGTTCAGAACCCCAGCACAACTCAAGCCACATAAAGCACTTTCAAGACACATTGTAATTAACTTTACCAAAGTTAATATGAAGAAGAAAATCCTACAAACAGCCAGACATAAGAAAATCATAACCTATAAGGGGAAGAATATTAAAATGACTATAGATCTTTCTGCTGAAACTTTTCAAGCCAGAAAAGGATGGTCTTCGACCTTTAATCTCCTAAAACAAAACAACTTTCAGCCTAGAATCCTGTATCCAGCTAAAGTGAGCTTCATTTATGACAGAGTAGTTAAATACTTTAATGACGTATACCCATTGAAGAAATTTGCTATAACCCAACCAGCTCCTCAGGATATCCTCAGACCCATCCTCCATAATGACCAGCACAATGCTCTACCACCAAAGTAAACTCACTCTGAAATTCTTGACCAAAACCCCATTTCCACAGTGGTGAAAAGATTCAAAATGTCCACTGGACTTGTGAAAAACTTGACACCCAAAATACTATCAGGCTTATTAATACTCTCAATTAACATGAATGGTGTAAACTATCCTCTTAAGAGGCACAGTTTGGCTAACTGGATACAAAAACTCAGGCCAGATATCTTCTGCATAAAAGAATCTCATCTTACCTTAAAGAATAAATATAGACTCAGTGTGAAGGGATGGGCATCTGTAATCCAGGCAAATAGAAATCAGAAAAAAGCAGGGGTGGCAATTTTATTTGCAGATATACTAGGCTTTAAACCAACAAAAGTAAGGAAAGACAAGGCTGGTCAGTTCATATTTGTTAAGGGAAACACTCAGCATGATACTAACATTTATGCACCCAACCAGAATACTCCTCAATTTATAAGGGAGACCTGAATAGACATGAGCAATTTAATATCTTCCAGTACCATAATAGTTGGAGATTTTCATACTGCTTTGGAAGTTTTGCATAGATCCTCCAATAAGAAACTAGGCAAAGAAAATTTGGACTTAAACTTCACCGTACAACAATTGAATTTAACAGACATCTACAGAACATTTCATTCTAACAAAACTGAATACACACTCTTCTCATCAGCCCATGGAACATCCTCCAAAATTGACCACATCTTAGATCACAAGTCTAACCTCAGCAAATTTAAAACTATAGAAATTATTCCTTGTATTTTTTCAGATCATCACACAATAAAAGTTGAACTCACCAATAACAGGTATCTTCATACTCACACAAAGACATGGAAACTAACCTTATGCTGAATGATAGCTGGGTCATAGATGAGATTATGAAAGAAATTGCCAAATTTTTGGAATAAAACAATAATGAAGACACAAATTATCAGAACCTGTGAGATACTGCAAAAGCAGTCCTAAGAGGGAAATTTATAGCGTTGAAAGCCTTCCTCAAGAGAACAGAAAGAGAGGAAGTCAATAACCTAATGGGACATCTTAAGCAATTGGAAAAGGAAGAATATTCCAACTCCAAACCTAGCAGAAGAAAAGAAATAACTAAAATTAGAGCAGAATTAAATGAAATAAAAAACAAAAGAATTATTCAAAAGATCAATGAAAGAAAGTTGGTTTTTGAAAAATTTAACAAAATTGATAACCTTTGGCCAACCTAACCAAAAATAGAAAATTAAACTCCATAGTATCATCAATCAGAAATGACAAAAGGCAAAATACCAACAGACCCTTCGGAAATTCAAATAATCCTTAATGAATACTACAAAAAACTTTATTCTCAGAAATATGAAAATCTGAAAGAAAGTGACCAATACTTGGAAGCACGCCAACTTCCTAGACTTAATCAGAAAGAATTGGAAATGCTGAACAGACCTATATCAAGTACTGAAATAGAATCAACTATACAAAATCTCCCAAAAAGAAAAATCCAGGACCAGATGGCTTCACATCAGAATTCTACCAAACCTTTAAAGAGGAACTAGTACCTATATTACTTAACCTTTTGCAAAACATTGAAAAAGATGGAATACTTCCCAACACATTCTATGAAGCAAATATCACTCTGATCTCCAAACCAGGAAAAGACCCAACAAGAAAACAAAACTATAGACCAAAATCTTTAATGAACATAGATGCAAAAATATTCAATAAGATCCTAGCAAACACATCCAGCAACACATCAAATGAATTATACACCATGACCAAGTGGGTTTTATCCCATGATCTCAAGGTTGGTTCAATATATGTAAATCTATAAATATAATACATCAAATAAACAAACTAAAAAAACGAAGACCATATGATTCAATGGATGCAGAAAAAGCTTTGGACACTAGCCAGCATCCTTTCATGATCAGAACACTTAAGAAAATAGGTACAGAAGGGACTTTTCTTAAACTGATAGAGGCCAATATCATATTGAATGAAGCAAAATTGAAAACATTTCCACTCAGATCAGGAACCAGGCAAGGCTGCTCATTGTCTGCACTGCTTTTTAACATTGTAATGGAAGTCTTAGCCATTGCAATCCGGCAAGAGAAGGTGATCAAGGATATATAAATGGGGTTAGAGGAGATCAAACTTTCACTGTTCACAGATAATATGATTTTATACCTGGACAACCCCAGGGACTCAACCACAAAACTCTTAGAAGTGATCAAGGAATATAGTAATGTCTCAGGATACAAAATCAATACTCACGAATCAGTACCTTTTCTATATACCAATAATAGTCAAGCCGAAGAAACAGTCAAGGACTCTATTCCCTTTACATTTGGGCCAAAGAAGATGAACTATTTGGGAATTTACCTAAAAAAGGACGTGAAAGATCTCTAAAAAGAGAATTATGAAACTCTGAGAAAAGAAATAGCTGAAGATGTTAACAAATGGAAAAACATACCATGCTCATGGCTAGGAAGAATCAACATTGTTAAAATGTCCATATTACCCAAAGCCATTTACAAATTTAATTCTTATCAAAGCACCACCATCATACTTTAAAGAATAGGAAAAAATAGTACTTCATTTTATATGGAACCAGAAAAAAAACCTCGAATAGCCAAAACTTTACTTAGAAATAAAAATAAATCAGGAGGAATCATGCCACCAGACTTCAAACTATACTTTAAATCTATAGTGATCAAAACAGCATGGTATTGGCACAAAAATAGAGAGGTAGATGTGTGGAACAGAATTGAGAACCATGGCGGTGCCTGTGGCTCAGTGAGTAGGGCGCTGGTCCCATATGCCAGAGGTGGCGGGTTCAAACCCAGCCCCAGCCAAAAACTGCAAAAAAAAAAAAAAAAAAAAAAGAATTGAGAACCAAGAGATGAATGCAGACACTTATCATCATTTGATGTTTGATAAGCCCATAAAAATATAAATTGGGAGAAAGATTACTTATTTAACAAATGGTGCTGGGAGAATTGGCTGCGACTTGTAGAAGACTGAAACTAGACCCACACCTTTCACCATCAACAAAAATTGACTCTCACTGGATAAATGATTTAAACTTAAGACATGACACTATAAAGATTCTTAGGGAGAGTGCAGGTGAAACACTTGAAGAAATTGGCCTGGAAGAATACTTTATGAGGAGGACCCCCTGAGCAACTGAAGCAACACCAAAAATACATTACTGGAATCTGATCAAACTAAAAAGCTTCTGCACAGCCAAGAGTACAGTAAGTAAAGCAAGCAGACAGCCCAGAGAATGGGAGAAGATATTTGCAGGTTATGCTTCTGATGCAGGACAGGGCGGCCCTACAACTGCCGCCTTGGCGCTGGCGGTGCTGATGCTGTGGCGGATGGCGGAACCAGCTTGCAAATGGCCAGACACCTGTGTGGAAGACACTGGCACCTTGCTGTCTCCTTCCCGTGGTCTTTTGACTGGTCAAT
>CAUYON010037762.1:0-12685 GCA_963573935.1 Arctocebus calabarensis | reverse complement strand
TTCGAATCCAGCCCGGGACCACCAAACAACAATGACGGCTGCAACCAAAAAATGGCTGGGAGTTGTGGCGGGCGCCTGCAGTCCCAGCTACTTGGGAGGCAGAGGCAGGAGACTCGCTTGAGCCCAGGAATTGGAGGTTGCAGTGAGCTGTAATGCCACGACACTTACCCAGGGCGACAGCTTGAGGCTCTGTCTCAAAAAAAAAATAAAACCCCTCACTCCAGGCAATCAGGACTACTGGTCCTCAGATATGAGCAGTTCAGATCAGGCCCAAGAGTGACTGAGCAAGATCAGGGATTTATGTTTCCAACTGGGAAGAACATCCGCAAAGAGAGAAGAGTGGCTTCCTGGCAGCAGGCTTTCTGGGAGCTCAAGACCTTTACAAAGGAGGGCTTAACCTACACTGGAGTGTAGCCTATCCTTAGAGTCCAAATTCTCCCCATGTTCCAAGGCCCAGCTCCAGGGGTGACTTATACCCTTTTCCTAGGCAACTAGTACTTTGTAACTTGTGTCCAAAGTTAGGGCCTTAGATTTGAGCTCCCTCACTAAATTGTTCATTCCTTACAGGCAAATTCTATGCTTTATTATTCTGTTATTTACTTTCTGTACCCCAACCTTCACCTGTGTTGGGGTATAAACTTCATAGTGCTCAAAACCGTCCTCCAGAAATGTCTCTGACCTAAGCAAGCCAAGCCCCCCTGCCTTCATGTGATCACATTCCCAACCTTTCCTTACAGTAACTATGGACTGTCGTCCTAATTGCAGTTTATTGGTTTCTTTTTTTTTTTTTCTTTTTTTTGAGACAGAGCCTCAAGCTGTCACCCTGGATAGAGTGCCGTGGCATCACAGCTCATAGAAACTTCCAATTCCTGGGCTCAAGTGAGTTTCCTGCCTCTGCCTCTCAAGTAGCTGGGACTACAGGTGCCTGCCACAACCCCTGTCCAATTTTTTTTTTTGGTTGCAGCCGTCACTGTTGTTTGGCAGGCCCGGGCTGGATTCGAACCTGCCAGCTAAGGTGTACGTGGCTGGCGCCTTAGCCCACTGAGCCACAGGCGCCGAGCCAGTTTATTGGTTTCTTAAAAGAGCAAGGAAACAACAGTGCTGGATGCTGTAGAAGTAAACATTGAGTATGAACCCTGATGTGTGCCAAACACTCTTCAGAGCCCTTTCAATTCTGTCATCCTGGGGAGGGAGGACTACCTGGCACAGCCCCCAGCACATGACATACAGTTCAAGAGAGAATGGGAGCATATGGTAGAGGTTCTGGTTGCTGTGGGTGGCTTGAAGCCTTTACTCTGTAGGAAAAAGTCAACCCAGGAGGTATCTGTGATGGTCCTGCTCCTAATGGAGGACGTGCTTCCTGCCCCTCTGCCATGTCAGGGTACCCTACTCTCATGCCTCATCTAAACACTTTATCTTAATAGAAAACCTAGTTCTGGATGACAATAGCTCTGGGTGATAGGAACCAGGCCTTAATATCCCACTGCATCACCGATCACTGGCTGTTGTCTCTGGACCTCAGTTTCTAACACTGGACAAGGAAGGAGAACTTAGCCTGGAGGTACCCAACAGCCGTTATAGCTTGAGCAGCACAGATCAGGGTTGAGAGGTGGAACCAGATACACCTGGCTCAGATGTGCCCTCTGCTATCTATGTGACCTTGGGGCTGGGCAACTTAACCTCTCTAAACTAGTATTTAATCGTGTGAAAACAGTGGATGACAAGCCAGAGTTATTGGGAGAAAAAAATAGTTAAAAATCTTAAATGAACAATGTACAGTGCCCAGCACTTATTAGGCACCCAATATATATTAACTGAGTTCTTAGACCCCTGCACTAGAGGGCCTAAGATGGCTGTTGTCTCTGGACCTCAGTTTCCAACACTGGCCAAGGAAGAACTTAGGTTTCTATTCCCAGGCACTACCTACCTAATGTTGAAGGTGGAGCCCATAAAGGAGGATCCGCGGAACTGGGCAGAAGCAGCTGTGTAGGGGGGCTGGGGTTCTGGTTCATTCCAGTACATGTCCCGCTCCATCCAAGGCAGGTCCTGGTGCATCTCATCCACAGCCAAAAGGGACACCTGGTCACCAGGGACAGAAGGAGAAGCCCAACAAATAGGTCATCCTGGGCAAGGCCACAAACTTGCCTGATGGCTTGGGGTAGTCACCTCTCTCTCTCTGGACCTCAGTTTCTCTACCTATGAAATGGACAGACTGATGCCAACCTGCAGTTCCAGAAACTGAGGTGAGAATCCTGTGGGAGTGAATAGTTGGCTGCGATGGGCAGTGGGTTGGAAGGGGATGACAATTTACTGTGAGGTGTGAGGCCTCACTTTAGAACTGTGGAGTCCTCTTCCTTGGGGTCCACTTTAGGGAGGATCCGTGGTATGCACCCCCCATACCTGTAAGTTCCTGTCGACAATCCAGTTGGTCTCAAAATCATCATCATCCTCTCCAAAGGGGTTGATGAGCTGTTCTGCCACCTTGGAGATAGGTGAGGCTCTGGAACCCTCAGGCAGAACTTGAGGCCTTACTTCCCACCCTTAAACCTTAGTTCCTACCATTTCCTCATCCCATGATGCCTTTCCTGCCTGACCACTGTCTTCAAAGCCATGGCCCGTCCCTCTAGATACTCACCCCTTCTGACTCTCCTGAACCCGTGCCTTCCTTCCAACTGTCCCAGAGTGTGTCACTTAGCTGAGTCACCACCTTTAGCTCACTCCATGCATCTTACCTGGGCTTGCATAATTTTATTCATTTATTCATGTTTTCAAACATGTATTTATTCATTATTATCTAATGCAACAGAGATATATGCTGAGGATGTGCTGATTTGAAGGGTGGTCCAGCTGGGCAGATTCCTGGATACTAATCTCTGATACACCCTGACAAAGCCCTGCAGAGGTGATAAGGTGTCTTAAGGGTCCAGAGGACATCTTGCAAGTAACTGGGGCACCTTCAAGAATTTAAAGCATAACAGTGGTGTGATCTCTTTTGAGCTATTGAAATCAAAGACAACTGGGGGGGAGGTTATAGAGGGACTCACAAGTGCGTGTGCACATGAGAGACAGAAAGAGAGAGAGAGAAATACACATGGACAGAAGGGGAGGAGAGGAAGACCCACACCACCACTACCAAAAAATAAAGGAAGAAAGAAGGAAGGGAGAGTGAGTGGGAAACAGAAAGGACAGATAAAGAGATGGAGAGAAAACTGTTTTCCCTTGTTGGGAGAATTACTGACAGAGGAGGGAAGAAATACTTGGATGAGCCACCTAGGGTAGGAAAGAGACACACACACACCCCATTGGCATCCTGAGCAAGGATAGGTGATCCCAATCTGCTTTCTAAAGCGAAGGGGTTAGTCAACCTCAGGGCTATGTTTTACTAAGCAGAGGTGACCAGCAGAGCCTGCCACTGCCACTCATATTCCATTTATTTCCCTTGCTCTGGACAAGCATCTGAAGAACATTCTTGGGGGGGGGGGGCAAGCACCAAAGGTTTAGACTGACTGAAATTTCCCTCTCATACTGCTAATTTCTGGATCAATCAGACACAGGCTTCAAGCAGGTCCCTCTTCTCTTAGGGTCTCAGTTGTTACATATGAGACAACACAGAGAACACGCAGACTGGAACACTGTGCTTGGGGCCTAATACCCTACTTTCCATATTCGAGACCCTCCTTTCCAGGCTATCCATCCTTATCCCAGGCTGCTGCTGGCCAGGACCACTCTGGCCATGCCTCCAGCCCATCCAGGTGTGGGAGAGGCTCACCTTCAGCCAGCCGACATAGAAGAAGAATTGCAGGAATGTGAAGAGAGGCACAACGAGGTCCAGCTCATGGCCAGGGTAGGCCTTGGCTGGGTTCAGAAACTGTCGCCCAACCAGGCAAGCCAGGAAGAAGCTGTACACTGCCACAGTCACCACCTGGGAGGAAAGAGAAGAGGATGTGGCAGAAAAGGGCTGGTGAGGCCCCTGAAATCAGGCAGCTCCCAAGGCTGAGAGTCTGATGCCTTGCTCTGACTTTTTTTTGTTGTTGTTTTTTGTTGTTTTTTTGAGGCAGAGTCTCACTTTGTCACCCTTGGTAGAGTGCCATGGCGTCATAGCTCACAGCAACCTCAAACTCTTGGGCTTAAGTGATTCTCTTGGCCTTGGCCTCTCTCGTAGCTGGGACTACAGGCGCCCGCCACAACACCCCCTGCTATTTTTTGGTTGCAGTTGTCATTGTTGTTTAGCAGGCCCAGCCAGGGCTGGAACCTGCCAGCTTTGGTGTATGTAGCCAGCACCCTACTCACTGAGCTACAAGTGTCCAGCCTGTTATACCCTCTTTAAAATGGGGATAATCACATTGTCTCCACTGGGCTTGACCAGCTAGAAGCCTGGACTTTTAGAACTTGGCGCTTCAAAGTCCAGACCCAACTTCAAAGCCCAGTCCCAACTCCCAGGGTGAACTTTTTACTCAGCCTCTAGGAAAGCCCATCTCATCACAGGCTAAATCCTTATAAATCCTTCCCAAACAGGCAGCCTCATCAGCCTAGTTCTCACCTGTGTGTACACTAAAGGGACACTGATCCAGTCATAGGCATAAAGGTGTCCACACTGAGTACGCAGGGTGTTCATTTCCTGGGGGCAGGAGGGAGGAATGGGATTCTGAGCTCTCCTGCTCTCTGCTTTCCTGGAGCACTCCCAGCTCTTCTCCAGGTACCAGGGTCTGGTGCTCATGGCCCAGCCCAGGTTGTGAGGTCATGGGCAGTTCACTAAACCACCCTATGCCTCACCCTTATCCATCAAAAAGGATTGAAGATCCTGGGTGGTGCCTGTGGCTCAAAGGAGTAGGGTACCACACCAAAATCCCAGAGGTGGTGGGTACAAACCCAGACCCAGACAAAAAAAAAAAAAAAAAAAAAAAAAGGATCGAAGATCCCCTGGCTCACTTAGGAGATGGAAGGGGGCAGTTGGAACCAACTTGGGCTGTGAAACCCTCCTTTTGGAAAAGATCCTACAACCCGCCACAGGCTTTGGGGAACCTTCATCTGGGCCACACCCTGCCCACTCTGCAGCAGCCCCATTTGTGTAGTGGGCTCACGTTCAGCAGACTGTGGAGCAGAATAGGGTCCCGGATTCGACCTCCAAGCCAGGCTTTCATCGACAGGTTGGCAAACCATACCCAGGGCACCCAGAACATGTTGTGTGGTAAGCTCAGTTTTTCGAAATGCTTGTGTTCTGCAGGGGTCATAAAGCCTGCGGAGCACAAAGAAAAAGGCAGTGGATGAGAGAACCTGCTGAAGGGGTGCTGGCACCAGGTGACCAGGCCAGGCCCTGCTGAACCCACAAAGACCGTGGCCCTCCTTCGCCATCTTTCTTTCAACAAAATAATTGCTGAACACCCACTTTGTGTTATTCTGGGCCAGCACGTCGGAAGGACCTGTCTTATTATCCAGGACCTGGTCGGGCAAGGCCAAGGACAGACATCGATGTCACAGACCTCCAGACTGGAGACTACAAATAAGCCGGAGCTAGGGCAGGAGGTCAAGATTAGTTCTCCACCAATTCCCAAGCTGCCACCCTTTCTCTACCCCTCAAGGGTCCTTAGCCCTGCCTCAAACGCTCATCCTCCCAGGGTAGACTCCTTACTCCACCCCGCCCAATTCAACCCCCAGGTCTTGGCTCCACCCTACGCTTGGTTCCCCGAGTCCCGCGGACTCTGGGTCCACCCATCTTCCGCTCTCGCCACGCCCCTCTCAATCTCTGCCCCGCCCACCTGCTTGCACCAGGTGCTGGGGGCTGGGGAAGCGCTTGTAGACCGCGGTGCTGACGCTGCGCAGGATGAGCACGTTGCCCAGATTGGCGTAGCGGATGAGCGTGCGCCGCAGCAGCCGGCCTAGCTCGTCCTTGCCCTCCACAAAGCCCGACACCAGGCTCATGAGGCGGTCGGGCCACGGCAGATTCTCGTACTGGTTCCACCAGCGGGTTACTACGAGCGTCACGTAGAAGCCTGGGCAGGAGGGGCGGGGGGCGAGGGGCCGGGCTGCGGCCAGAGGCGCCGGCTACACGGCCGCCGTTTGTACATCTTTCTGCTGCCCGCGGGCCCAGCCCCAACCCTCCCCAGAGGCGCTGGGGTTGAGGGGGAGGCGGGAGAGGGGAGAGGGGCAAGCAGAACTTGGCATGGAGGCGAGAAGGCATCAAGAGTCTCCTGCCGACCCCCCAAGTCCGCCAGAGCCCGTCCCGTCCTGCGCAAGGGCTCCAGGGGTCCTGATGTCATTGCTTCCCTCGGAAAATGGGGTCTTGAGTGCTTACTCCCTTCCTAATGTCTAACTTTGGTCTCTCTGGCTGCGGTCTGCATATTGCCACAACTAGAGAGGCACCGACGTTCCACGCTGGCCTTGCTGCTCCCTACCCCCCACCTCCCGGGGCCTATCTGGAGGTGCGCAGCCCAGGGACCCGGGATAGCTGGAAGGGGAGCTCACCCAGCACGAAGGAAATGGGGATAAGCTGGATGTAGCTGTCGCAATTTAGAGTCAGCTTCTCAAACAACAGCTGCTGTTCGTCCGTGAGGGCCAGTCTGGGGATGGGCAGATATGTGGACACTGGGGGAGATGACTGAGACTGCCCCCAGGTCAGGCCCGGTATAGGAACGCGGCCACCTCGGTGTTGTCCCACATCTTCCTTATCCCTTCCACTGGCCCAGGCCCAGGGCCCCTCCTCTGGCCCCTTCTCTGGCTGCCCAAGCCAGGACAGGATAGAGATGGCATCTTGTGAGTGAATGCTCACATCATTGGGTGAGGTGTAGGAGGGTCGGTTCTGCTGAAGGGACCAGTTTGGTACGACTGACCTTTTGAAAGGAGCCAAGGGACAGTTGATTAAAAGCAAGCTGAGAAGAGTGATCTTTAAAGAGAAGGGTAAGACGGCCAGGCGTGGTGACTCACATTGGTAATCCTAGTGCTCTGGGAGGCTGAGGCAGGTGGATTGCTTGAGCTCAGAAGTTCGAGACCATCCTGAGCAAGAGTGAGACCCCTGTCTCTAAAAGAATAGCCAGGTGTTGTGGCAGGTGTCTGTAGTCCCAGCTACTTGGGAGGCTGAGGCAGGAGGATTGCTTGAGCCCAAGAGTTTGAGATTGCTGTGCGCTATGACACCACTGCACCCCACCAGGGGCAAGAAAGTGGGACTGTGTCTCAAAAATACATAAATATGTAAATAAGGAGAAAGATAAATAGATGGAGCACAGAAGATTTTAGGGCAGTGCAGCTACTCTCTGTAATGCTCTACTGATGGTGGCTACAGTCACTGCATAGCCAGACCCAGAGAATGTACATCAGCAAGAGTGAACCTAGTGTAACCTGCCGACTTTGGGCACTAATGGGTTCACGGGGGAGGGGGGAGCTGTGTGGGGTGTCACGGATTGTAACAAATATGCCAGTGTGGGGGTGTTGATTATGGGGGGATGCGGGTGTGGGGATAGAGCAGAGCGGCACTTGAGAACTCGCTGTACCTTCTGTTCAATCTTGCTGTGATCCTAAAACTGCTCTAAAAAATAAACTCTTAAGTTGAAAAAATCCTACTGAAAACCACAGAAGACCAGTGTGTTTTGTTATCAGTATTATTAGGAACTCAATAATGTTGTGTATTTGGTATTTTACAATCCGTTGTAGTCATTAGTGTGTTTTCAGTTTAAAATGTCATATATTCTGTGATTATATTTGTTCTACATTGTATCATTTAGACAAACATTTTAGTTAGAATATATATTTTTAAATGTACCTCGTAGGCTGTGAGTGGGTATGGGACTGAGTCAAACAGGCTGGCTGAGTGGCAGGTAGGACCTGGGTCCCAGAGTGTTCCCTAGGCTGGAGGAGAGGGCGGCTGAGCTGCCTTCCCCGTCTGACTTCTGTTTCTCTCCCAGCCCTCAGGACCTGGCTGGGAGCTCAGTTCATCCTTGTACTTCACGGGGCAGTGACTCCCTAGATGGCTGGGGCCCCTCCCCCAAGAGCTTGGAGCCCCTAACAGTACCTGTAGATGAAGCGGATGGCATAGTAGCAGAGCAGGAAGATGAGGAACTCGCCATACAGCAGTTTGTAGATGCTGCCACGCCAGCACAGCAGCAGGCGGGAGAAGGAACCCAGGCGGGCATTAGCCACTTGGCTTGTGTAGGTGATGGTCATGGCCAGGCACGGGGCTGTAGCAGGTGGGCTTGGGTCCTGGTGGGCAGACAGAAGGGTCACCCATAGAGGCCTATCAGGACCCTTTCCTGCTCTGGGCCCCAGCTCTCCCATCTGGACACTGGGAGATGCATGAGGTGTCTCTAGGGCCCTCCCAGCTCCAATTGCCTGTGGGACGTGGCAGAGGCTGCCCACAGCCTTAGCAGGGTCAACATTTCAGTTCTTCATACTGGCAGGTGCCTTGAACTTTGTATTGTGACAAAGGCAGCAACAACATTAGTGCCCACCCTCTGCGCTCAGATCCTTTGAGCCAGGCAGTGTTCTGAGCCCATCTTGTTCATTCGCTCCTCAAGCTCCCTCCCTGGAGTAATAGATAGGTAAGGAGCCAGGTCAACTGGGTGCACCATCATATTCCCACCCTCAAAACAGAGCCCAGCTCGTGAAAGGGCTCAAATGGCCACTTCATGGTGGCCTGAGGACCTTTGCATCTGTCTGGGGGATACTCTTCCTCGGAATACTACATGGCTCATTCCTACTTTGGAAGGGTTGTTCTCTACCAGCCTACCTGGCATTCTCTGCCCCCTCACCTTGCTCAATTATTCTTGAATATCACTTCAATTAGTCACTTGAATATCAATTGTTTATTGCTCATTTCCTTCTCAGAATGAGAGTACCTCTTGTGTTCTCATGGGAGGTACTCAGTAACAAGTTACTGAGCTGTGGGTGATCCCCTCCTCCCCATTTGTACTGATGCAGCCACACTGGCTACCTCTCTGTGCCTGGTGTACACCCAGCTCGTTGCTACCTCAGGGCCTTTGCACAGACACACATGTGCCCACACATCTGACATGTGCTGCCTGTGTGTACATATCACACACACATATGCAACTATGGTCATCCACCCCCAAAGGCCCTCAGAGCCCCAGCCCAGTCTACCAGGGCACCTCCTACTCACAGGTGGGTTTCCTGGCTGGTCCGGTGCTCCACGATTCTGGCCACTGGGCTGTTGGGACTCTCTGGAACCCTGTGGCCAGTGCCTTTGTCCACACTTAGAGGCTGGCACTGCCCACGTGTGTGCTGAAAAGTCACTTGACTCCCTAAGCCAGGGCCTCCACAAAGGAGCCCTTGTCTTGGTCCCTTCTTATAATCTGCTCTTAAGCAACACCCAGCACAGCCTGGCCAGACCCCTCTAATTCCTTCCTGGGGGACACTGGGCTGACAATAAGGCTGGAATTTAGGGCAACACCCTTCTACCTTGGCCCTAAACTCCAGAGGTTGAAAGATCTGCTGCACCAGTGTCCTGACCCCCAACGTCTTATGGGGACAGTGTGTGTGTGGAAGGGAACCTGAGCCTCAACTCCTATCCCAGGAGCTACCCAGGAAGGAGGAGCTTCTGCCCCGGCTCTGGGGTCTTTCATAGTCCTGTGAGCTGCAGCAAGAACACCAGACTACAGTCAGAAGTCCTGGCTCTGGCATCTATATGTGGTGACCCCTGGGTGGGTATCCATTCCTCTCTTGGCCTCAGTGCCCCTGTCTGAAATGCATGTTGTTGCTTTGGAATTTCATCACCTCAATAAGAGTGACAGAATTCTGCATATGCTAGTGTGGCGCTCTGATTGGCTGCTGGTGACATCATGGGTTATTCTGGCTGTGTTTGGTTGTTAAGAACCCATTAATAGCTTGCTTGAGAGCTATGGAAGAAGGGGCCAAAGGGCTGGTGTGTGGGGCCCTAGCCTGGTGGTGGTGGTGGTGGTGGTGACAGAGCAGCCCTGGTGTTTATGCTGCTGCTCCCAGCCTGCCAGTGCAAAATGCGAGTGTGTGCCCAGATCCCCAAGGGCAGTTGGTTAAAATCTTGGCAACCAGGGTGGCGCCTGTGGCTCATCAAGTAGGGCACCGGCCCCATATACTGAAGGTGGCAGGTTCAAACCCGGCCTCGGCCGAACTGCAAAACAGAAAAATAGCCGGGCATTATGGTGGGTGCCTGTAGGCTGAGAGGGAGGCTGAGGCAAGGGAATCACCTAAGCCCAGGAGTTGGAGGTTGCTGTGAGCTGTGTGATGCCACGCACTCTACCGAGGTCAATAAAGTGAGACTCTGTCTCTACAAAAAAAAAAAAAATCTCGGCAGCTGATCCAATACATTTTAATACATCAGTCCATACTCAAGGGCTCTCCTAAACTGCTGGAAGTGGTGGGTATCTACTGACATGCTCAGTGTGTATTATTAAAAGAGCAGAGCTCCAAACAGTGGTAGTTCTTGGTCTTTCGTGGCTGTGAGAATCACCCAGAATGTTTAGTAAATGTGATTCTTCTCAGGATGTTCCTCCAGAGTCCAATTCTGTGGCCCTGGAGGTGCTATACTTTTATTAAGCAGAGTAGGAGATATTGTATGTGAGTGGTCTTGGAACTGTAGTTCAGAAGTCCTGATTGGCAGTATGCCCCTGAGCCTTAAAATAAATCCACTCTCTCCCTCTACCCCTCTTTTCTTCCATCCTTCCCCACCCTGCTCTTTCTCAGACATACTAAGTGTTAGCAGTGCTGAGATTGCAGGTGATGTTTGCACACCAAGTTTGCCCCTCTTTCACAATGACCTTGGGTACTTGTCTAATAACAGCATACAATAAAGCTATTGTGATCATGAGAGAGTCTCTTCAGAGACAGCCTTGTAGGAGGATTTGCTCTTGTCTCCCTGCCGCCCCATTGCTGTCCTTAACTGAAACAGGGGAAGAAGCGGCTTCACTTGAGCCTTCATCTCCTCATCTGCTAAATGGGACAATGCCTGCTCACCAGTCGTGTCAACCGCTGTTGCCTGTAGCCCACCGCTACAAATTCTGATTCCATGGGTCTGGATGAGCCCTAGGTGTTGGTAGTTTTTCAATTATTCTGGGCGATCCTAATTACAGCCTGGGTAGCAAATCACTGCTGGAAGGGGTTATTTTTCTACCTTGCATTTCCTCTTGCCTACCAACACATACTGACACTCAAGAGAGAGCTTTCCACTTAGCAAATGATTAGTAAATACATTTTAACTGAAATTAAAACATGTATCCTGGCTTGGCGCCTGTACACCTGAGCTGGCAGGTTCAAAATCCAGCCCGGGCCGCCAAACAACAATGACGGCTGCAACCGAAAAATGGCCTGGTGTTGTGGCGGGCGCCTGTAGTCCCAGCTACTTGGGAGGCAGAGGCAGGAGACTCGCTTGAGCCCAGGAATTGAAGGTTGCTGTGAGCTGTGATGCCAAGGCACTCTCTCCAGGGTGACAGCTTGAGGCTCTGTCTCAAAAAAAACAACAAAAACCCCATGTATCCAGGAAACTGTGGAGACCCGATCCTGCCTCCCCTGTGATGACCACAAGAGTGCGCGCTTGGCTTGGCGCGCTGGCTCTGGGAGGCCTGGTCTACCTATCAGTGTCAGTGCTGACAGTGAAGCTCTCTCTGGAAGGCTCGTTCACCTCCCCTGACTGTGACCAGCAGCCATACAATCATGACAGAGAGCTGGGAGACCCCTGAACCGCAGGCTCCTCAGCATATTCCAGAAGCGCCTTGAGGACCAGCTGGCAGTGTTTTTTCAGTCTCCCATCCCCTCCCAGATGTCCTAGATGTCCCTAGAGACACCCCAGGAGCAGGTGTTCCTGGCCCCATCCCAGAGCTGAGATAGGCACACCCTGGCATAATTCAAGGTCTCTCCCACTGGTTCTCAGACATGTCCCCAGCCACCGGGCATGACCTGCACATAGCAAAGCCATGGTGAGTGCTGACTGACTCCAGCCATGCCCGGATGAAGGGTCCCAGAATTGACCCTTGCAAAGATGGCACCCAACTTAGGTCCTGCTCTCCTTCTTCCCATCCCACAAAGTAATCATTCCACCAACCATTTCTCATTCTAGAACCAAGCCTGATCTCATTCCTGCCTCTATGTATTCATAGTCAAATAAAAATCAGGGAAGCACCTAAATAACTCCAACACAGAATGGCAAGACTTGAGATCAGTGCCAAGGGCACAGAGGTCAGCGACATCTTTACAGAGAAGGAAGCATTTGAGTTGGATCTTGAAACATAAGTAGGAGTACACGGAGCTGAGGAGAATGGAAAGGCATTACATGCCAGAAGAATGGCCCATGAAAAGTCACAGAGGGGCAAACCAGAGGGATGGTTTGGTATGGCGCTCTTATCAACATTTTACAGAAGGAGACACAGAAGCTCAAGGCCTGCCTTGTTCAAGGTCACTCAGCTATAACTGACTTGAGACTGGAATCTGGGTCTTCTGCTTTTGGGTCTACTACCTTCCATCAGATCCATCATGGAGGTCAGTTTTTGAGGATGGAGTCTGAACTCTTAGAGTAGGTCCCTGTGGGGGTTGAAGGGAGTACCAAGGGGTGTGGGGTACACAGAAGGGATTTTTTTTTTTTTGAGACAGAGCCTCAAGCTGTCACCCTGGATAGAGTGCTGTGGCATCACAGCTCACAGCAACCTCCAATTCCTGGGCTCAAGCAAGTCTCCTGCCTCTGCCTCCCAAGTAGCTGGGACCACAGGCGCCC
>CAUYON010037761.1:0-67232 GCA_963573935.1 Arctocebus calabarensis | reverse complement strand
CACACATCCACACCTGTGCATGCATAAACTGTGCACACATCCACACCTGTGCATGCATAAACTGTGCACACATCCACACCTGTGCATGCATAAATTGTGCACACATCCACACCTATGCACACATACACTGTGCACACATCCACACCTATGCACACATCCACACCTATGCATACATCCACTGTGCACACAACCACACCTGTGCATGCATAAACTGTGCAAACATCCACGCCTATGCACACATCCACTGTGCACACATCCACACCTATGCACGCATCCACTGTGCACACGTCCACACCTGTACACTCATCCACTGTGCATGCATCCATGACTGTGCATACAACAAACTTATTTATTTATTTATTTTAACTTATTTATGTATTTATTTATTTTTATACTTTGTTGCCCTCAGTAGAGTGCCATAGCATCACCACTCACAGCAACCTCCAGCTCTTGGGCTTAGGCTATTCTCTTGCCTCACCAGTTACTGGGACTACAGGTGCCCACCACAATGCCAGGCTGTTTTTTTTTTTGCAATTTGGCTGGGGCCGGGTTTGAACCCGCCACCCTTGGTATATGGGGCCGGCGCCCTACTCACTAAGCCACAGGCGCTGCCCTACAACAAACTTATTTCTATCAATAACAAAATACAGTCACATTTCCACTAACTGGGCCACAGTATTTTTAATGGTTGAATATTACATGCTGGGCCTGGGGTCTTCTGGGGTGCACTGGGGCATGTTGGGGTGCATTGGGGCATGCTGAGGCACATGAGAGCTTGCTGGGGTGCACTGTGGTCCACTGGGACATACTCCAGCTTGTTGGGCATGCTGGAGCATACTGGGGTGTGCCAGGGCACGCTGGGGCGTACCGGAGCATACTGGGGTGTGCTGAGGTGTGCTGGGGCGTGCTGAGACGTGGGCTCCCCATCCTGAATTGGGAGCCCTGGGCATGGGGATGTGACTTGCCTACATGCTTTGAAGCCCTGCCAGGGTTCCTGACTGCTCAGCCCTATCTGACTACACAAGGTGACTTCTCAATTCCCAACACTAAGGGGTAGCCTTCAGACAGCTGACCACTCCCACGGCCATGGCCAAGGCCAAACTGGCCAGTGTCTCTCTTGTAGCCCTTCAGAGGCCCCTGTCCCAGTGTGCAGTGAGACAGAGGTGTGTCAGGTGACCATGAGCACACTGGGGGAGAAGTGCCTTCCCTGCTAAATCCTGGTTTCTAGACAGGGCTCTGCTCACAGTGCTGCACCCCCTTTGCCCTGCCGCCACAGAGATTGTCCCAGTGCTGCCACTACCCCCCAGGACTATCCATGGGTAGACTGCACTGCCCTTCCTCCCAGGCCATAAGGCAAGGGACAGTGAGCTAGGAACTGTGGGCAGACATGGTGCTGAGGATGGCATGACCAGGGTGAAGCCCAGACTGGAGGCAGGTGGGGCCAACCATCCTGACCAGGAGCCACACCCCCACCTCCTTGTCAGGGGGCATCCAGCCCACCGCAGCAGGGCTGCTTGTGACCTCCTGCTGGCTTCAGTACTCATCCAGTCCAGAGAGGCAAGGTGAAGGTCCACAGCCCACGCTGTCTCAACAGAAGGCTGGCTATGCAAACCTGCCCTCCCATACTCTCCCCTAGTCCAGCTCTCTCCCTCCTGGGCCTCAGGGCTCCATGTACAGGTGACATGAAGGGGATTTGTGGAGGGGAGGCGTTGTACCCGGGGCTGCCCATAGGGAGGGCCTCCCCCAACCCCAGCCAGAGGAGGGGCCGCAGCCCTGGGTTTGACCCCTCCAGAGTCACCCTCTTGCCCCATAGCTGCAGGGGTGGTCTCAGGCCTGTGAGGAATGGAGGCTGGGGCTGGTCAGAGGCATGGAGCCAAGGTCCCCATGACTCTGGAGACAGGGACAATTGGGCCACATAGCACATGAGGAGGTTGGAGCTCGGGGGAGCCTGGAGGTTCCAGGTTCCCTGAAATGGGGGGGCTCCCTGAGGCACTCCTAGCTGGGCCCCAAGTGACCATTGGGTGTCCCCTCCCTGCAGACTGGTCAAAGCCCCTCTGGGGGCTGAAGCCACATCTGCTTTGGGAAGAGTCACTCACTCACTCTCCCTCACCCTGCAGCATCCCTCCCACCCCTGCAGCCCTGCTCTGTGCCCCGCCTTCTCTTCCTCTTCTCCTCCTCCTCCCGAGGAGGACACAGATGGCACGGAAACTCCATTTCCTTCATTCTCCAGAGCGTGACTCGCTGCAGCTGCCTCCTCGGCCCCCACACAGCAGGCACAGCCTGCACTCCCCCTAACAGGCCCTGGATCCCAGCACCCCTCCCTGAAACTGCATCTGGGAAGGCCCACCCCTGCCCAGCCCCCCACAGTGCAGCGTGGGGCCCAGTGGACAGGGCTACAGCCCTAGTTCTCAGGACACACAGAGGTGCCCACGCAGCTCCTGACTGCCTGGGGGCCACCCTGGCTCAACAGGGAGGGTGGGAAGTGCCTGGAGACAGAGGAATCTCCAGAAGCAGCATGTGGGGCTGGTGTGGGGCCCTGTAGGAGCCTCCAGCCCACCCAGGAAGCCCCAGCACACTGGCCCAGGCCCACCAATGTGGAGCCTGTGCTGCCATGAGCTGGGGACACCTCTCCTTCCCTCCTTAGGGCCTCCCAGCCCAGCAGAGCCCCAGAAACCCCCCCCCCCCCCCGCAGTGAGCCCCAGAGCCCCTCCCTCCCTGGCCTCCTCGCTCCCCCTCCCTCTGCTCTGGGCTGGGCACTGCAACCGCAGCCGTGCATGTGGCATAAGCTGACCTCCTACTGCGTGCACACTCCACACTATATGGCCTTCCCAAGAAGACCTGGGTCTCCTCCACTTTCTCCACCCACTGGGCTGCCCACTGTGTGCTCTGGGCCATGGGCAGCTGGCCCACCCTACATCTGTGAGGATGATGAGGAGGCCAGGTTGCTGAGCAGTCCGGCAGGCCACAAGAAGACAAAGCCTCAGTATCTTGAGCCTGGCACAACTCTGTACACCGGTCATTGCAAGCCCAGTTCCCAGAAAGGACTACAGGAGAGCTGGCAGCTCCTGGGAGATCCCAGACCTTCTGGCTTTTCTCTAGAGGGTCCTGAGCTGAGCAGGGAAGGGAGGCCACAGAGGAGGCCATTACAGGGGCAGAGACTGGTTCCAGGGATTCCCCATCCTTTGTAAGTGCCTGCTGTGCCCAGAATCAACTAAACACCAGAGGGGCCTCTGCTTCCATGGCTGGCACCCAGCAGCTTCCATAGCCCTCCCAGGGGCTGGGCAGTGGCCTTTGCAGAGAGCAGAAGTTGGTTCTCTGACTCCCCCAACACACACACTCTTTCCTGTCACACTCACACCTCCAGCCATTAGTCAGATCCCACTGGCTCTGCTCCTGTCACACGCTCCCCCTAGTCCTGCCCCTGTTGGCTCCTGGTCAACCCCATCCATCCCCATAAGCGAATCTCCCCTGGGTACCTAGGGCTTTGTATGTCCCACCCCATCGGGCACTCCAGCACCTCTAGGAGATAGGATAGTTTCACCTGGCTGTGGGGACCCCAGGCCCCATCAGCAGGGGCTAGGCAGCTCTGAGCAGCAGAGCCAGGACCTAGGCTCTGATGGCATCCTCCCCCTGGCATCTCCAAGGGAGCCCTCCCAGGCAGACAGGCCAGGCCTAGGTTCTGGGAGGTGCTGGAATGCAACCCGTGGGTAGCAGGAGCTGTTTGGTCACAGGTTGCTGATCTGTGGCCGGCGGCACCCACCCCCCGGGACTCTGCACTCCCAGCCTGCTCATCCCCCTCTGTGCTACCCCAGGGATGTGGGCAATGACTCAGGCCCTGAGTCAGCAGCTTCAGGGACGCCTATGCCAGTCCTTGTGTTGGAGCATAGGCGCACAGCCAAGCCCTTGCCTGCGCAAGGGGAGCCCAGAAAGGCCTAAGCTCTGGTAGCCAAGGTTGGGGAACCCAGCTGGAACTGAGTGGCACATTACTGCCCAGGTACTGGGGCCCAGAAGCCACCCCTAGGGGACACGCACACACACGTGCACATGCATACACACATGTACACACATACCATGCATATATGCACACGCACATGTGTACAACATGTACCCATATGGCCTTGTACACACGTACACATGAGTGCATACATGTAACACATATGCACAGCTTGCCAGCAGGAGTAGGTGGGCCTAGACCAAAGTGAGACCAGTAAGAGAAACCAGAGCAGAAACCAGATTGTGAGGGGGGTCTCCTGGCTGGAGGGGCTCAGTCCCTGGGACCACCCACATGCCCCTAACCCAACAGAAAGGTCACAGGCCCAGAAGGACAGAGCCACCAGCTGACTCACTCTCTCAGCACACACTACCCACCTTCCTCCCTGTGACAGGCCCTGGGGGCACAGCACATGTACCCTCTGAGGGGTACAGGGACCAGGCAACGAAAGGACTTCAGACTGGAAGAAGAGACAGCAGGGGTGAGGGCCACCAGCCCGAGCAGGCGAGGGGCCATCTCCCAGCGTTCAGGCAGCACAGGTCCTACCAATGAATGCCTTGTGAGGTCTGTAAATAAAGGACTATAATTAAAATGTGAAAAAAGGAAAAAAATAACCTGCGGTGGCCTTATCCATAGAAAGCCTGTTGCAGGTGCTGATTACCTCACAGCTGGGCTCCGGAGCTGGAAGCATCCGGAAAGGCCTCCTGATAGAAGGGCTCATGGCAGTCCAGCTCCACCAGGCAGCACCAGGCTAACTCCAGACCCACAGGCGAGCGAGTTCGGCTGTCCCCAACCTACCAGAAGCAATAAGGCCAGTGTCCTAGAGACAGACCGAAGAGCTCCCACCCGCTGCAATGTTCCCACTCAGCAAACTGATGCCCCCCTACAGCGTACCTTTTTTTTTTTATTTCACTTTGTAAATATGGCCAAGGCATCAGCAAGGCCAGCTGGGTTGGCTCTAAGGGTACAGAGGGCAGCTGGGATCACTGCAAAGCAGAGCCAGGTAGGCTGGGTCACCAATGGGGGACAGCTGCAAGCAAGCACAAGGTACCATCCTCCACCTCCTGTCTGAAATCTGTTAATTCCTCCCTGGAGAATTTAAATGCAAACGGACTATTCCATCAGAGTGAAGAAGCTCAGAGCCTACTTTGGGGGTAGGCGGAGGCCAGACTAGGCGCAAAGCAGAGGCCAGATAGGCCAAGGAGGCTACTCCAGAGGAGCAGGTGGCCACAGCACAGAGGCTGGGTGGCCTGCAGGTGGGAGGAGTCATGCATCCCTGACAGGCAGCACAGAGAGGCACAGGGAATTCCCCGCAGGCATCCCCATGTGCTGGGCCAGGTAAGGAAAGATCACAGCCCAGAGTCCAGCCGTGATCAGAGGAGCAGGTCCCAAGTTGGGGTGCAAACTGGAGGAGGAGATAGAGCCACGTCTGTCCCCAAACTAGCAGCAAAACTGAAGGAGGTTATGTAAGAACATTGTAATTTCTTAACCGAATCTGGAGTGCTGTTGCAAAACCAACCCCATGTCCTGGGGTAAGGGTCAGGCACTGGCTTCCCTCTCGCATGGGGGAGAGGGAGACAGCCCTAGGGCCAGCTCCCCTGAGTGTGCTCAGATCCTGTAAGGCAACTCAGCCACATGTGGGGCCAAACTGGAGGACACTCCTCCCCTGGCCTCAGCGTCCTCTGTAAAGTGAGGGTGTCAGTGCCCACTGCATGGGGCAGCGAGAGCCACGGCGGTGCAGACTGCCTGCTGAGCGCCGCTGCTCCCACACACCCACACCCACATACCTGCCTCCACGGTATTCTCAACGCTGGTGCATACTGGGCTACGTGAAATGGATTTAGAGTTAAGGTTTCAAGTGAAAAGGAATAAAATAATTTAGCCACCTTTGCAGACAATATTAGGATTTTTAAAGGACTTGAGAATCTCTGTATTTAAAGGCTTCCTCTATGAAATCTGCTGCCTGTTAATCACTTGAGCACAAAGTGCTAACAAGGCAAATAAAATATATTTTATTCATAAGCACATTAGAAAATGTTAGAGACACACACACCCCGAAAGTGAGTGTTGGGACTTACTAGATTAACAAATAGAACAATAAAATTGGTAAAATAAGCCCAGATGTTTAAGGACAAAAACGTGCTTTGGGGATGTACTTAATATAACTCTGAGTATTAATGTCAAAAATAAGAATACCAAAAGTCCTGAAAGACTAGGAGACAATTTGGGGGGTTGGCAGCTGTGGGGGTAGGGAATGCTGCTAGGAGGGCAGGGTGGCGTGAACTGATTTTTTTAGTGCCTTCCAGTGGCCTCTTGGTGGCCCCTTGGCAGACACTTGGTGACCTAGAAATAAAGACCACACATCCTCCTACCTCCTCCAGCCCGGGGCTGCCATCCTTTACTTCCCTCGGTCCACGCCAGGAGCTTGGCTTCTCAGAGTGCCTGGGCCCTCTGCCAGGTGTGTCCAGGCAGAGCGGCTGTCATCAGTGACTAGCAAACCTGAGGCTAGTGTGGCTTGGAGCAGAGGGGGTGCTCAGGGAGCTGGCAGAGACGAGGCATCTAGGAAGCCACGTGGGGCCAGACCTACAGGGCTGAGCACAGGCAGTCCCAGCCACAGTGGTGCCCTCCTTTTTCCAGCGACTCCACTCATAAACCCTTCTGGAACGTCCCCCTAGAATGACTCCCAAGGCCTACCAGGCCCAGGCTTGACACTATGTCTCTATACAGGCCAGTGACCAAGGGCCCCAACAAGGAGCTGCAGACTCCATTCACATCTCCCAGAAGGTCATGCAGAGTCCAGTTCCTCAGCCTGGGGCCCGTCCATGGCCCTTAGCATGCCATTTCCCCCTATGCCAGCCCAGTCCCCTGGAGTCTACAGGTCCAGAGGCCAGGGTGCAGAAGAGAGCCCTACACTCTGGGTTTGGGGTCTTGGGTACCTCTTTCTCTCAAAGCCCTAATGGGCCTGGACAGAGATCCCAAACCCAGGCCCCCTGAGCTGCAGAACCCCTTTCTGAGCAAATGACAATGCAGCTCACATCTGAGCAGCCTCCACCCCACCCCACCTGTGACCTGTGCGGACCACTGTCCAGTCCAGGCCTCCACCAGATACCGGAAGCCAGGGAAGCAGACGGACAGCATGGTGAGGGTCAGCAGAGGGGCCCAGACTGCATCTCCCCAGGGGACCTGCCTGGGAACCACCGGCCGCCCTCCTGCTGGCCCAACTGGCTCAGACAGGTGCCTGAGGGGAGGCGTCTCCGCCTCGGGACCTTAGGCCTGGGAGCTGCGGGCTTGGCCAGCACACTCCTGCACCGTGGCTTCCTCAGCTGATACGTTTGTGCAACAGGGCGGAATATTTCACAGAAACCAAGAAAAACCAGCTCCCGATAAACGCAATCACCCAGGTACATCTCAGACACCGCCTAGCAAAGGAAGCCAGACAGATTCTGACCTTCTAGAGCTGGGCACAGCGGGGCTCTCTGAGCCCAGGGAGTTTGCCCTCATTCAATCTGGGTGGTGGTACCACGGGGGTCTCCACAGACGTGAAACCTCATCATGCCCTTCACCCTGAAATGGGCACTTGGTATGTGTCACACATCTGCTAAATGAATGCACAGAGTGTCATCCTTTTTTTTTTTTTTTTTTTTTTTGCCAATAAATGCCAACTACAGCAGGCATTTATTTTGTGCATCTTTTAATTCATACATGAGGTTTACCCATTTTTATCAATTAACATTTCTGTTGACGCAAACCATTTTACCTTAACTCCTGTTACAGGGTGCATGAAAAGAACACGTGGGCGAGACATGCAGTGGAACCCAAGAACTGTCTAAGCTTGCTCTGTTCAGGAGACACAGATGCACAAACAAAAAAATGCAGCCACAGGGCTCGGCGTCTGTGGCTAAAGTGGCTAAGGCGCCAGCCACGTACACCTGAGCTGGCGGTTTCGAATCCAGCCCGGCCCGCCAAACAACAATGACGGCTACAACCAAAAAATGGCTGGGCATTGTGGCGGGCACCTGTAGTCTCAGCTACTTGGGAGGCAGAGGCTCGCTTGAGCCCAGGAATTGGAGGTTGCTGTGAGCTATGATGCCATAGCACTCTATTCAGGGTGACAGCTTGAGGCTCTGTCTCAAAAAAAAAAAAAAATGAAGCCACCATAACAGCATTTCAGAAGAGAACTTGAAGGTGAAAACAAAACAGCAGGTCTTTATTTTACAACATGTGTAATTAAATGATTCACTAAAATTAATTTAACCAGCAATGTTAAATTAACAGTGGCTTTTAAGTTTGATAAGCAATTCAAATACAGAAATCTTGAGATGGCGAAGCTCTACTAATTCAGCTTTTGAATCTAACTCAGTTTCAACCCATCTAACTCACTAGCTCAGGCTGAACATGCAGGCATAGAAAAAGTAGAACTACCAGCTTCAATCCAATCTTCTCCCAACAGTGACGATCCAGCAGTTCCAAACAATTGTGCAGGAAGGATGCACATTATACCTGTCCTGCCCGCAAATCCCTGTTTTTTCATCTTGACAAGCTAAGATGAGATGCTACAATTTCTCCCTATCAGCCCAACTTCCTCTAGCAGAGCCCACACCACTGTGCAGTGTGTTCTCCCGGTAACTTCTCTGCCCTTCCACGGAGTCCACCTGAGGGAAAATGTCGTTCACAAAGCTACCAACCAAGAAAATTGGAATTTACTCGATGCAACTGAGTAAGCTGCATCTAGTAATAGCCAGGAATCTGTGCCCCAGAAGATCTTCCCAAGGTGGGCTTCAGGCCTGGTCTGCAACCAAATCCACCAAAGTTCACACAGTCTCAAACTCACTCACTTGCCTTTTCCACTTTAATGGCTTCAAGCTTCCCCAGTAGAGCCAAAGTCACCACTGCACTAAAAGGGCCTCTGCCTCAATGTCTCCAGCAAAAGAACCATCTTCCTTCTGTCAACTTGGAACACATTCCACAGTTTTGTCTGCATCCTGACATCGATGCTGTCACACAGAGTCAGACTCTGGGCAGCACAAAGAGCATGGGTGATGAGGACCATGTCCCATACTAGCAATCATACCCACGATGGCGTGGCTTCATAAATGCCAGAACATCTTCTCTGCTCATGCCATGAAGCTGTCCCTGAGATCCTTTACTGTCAGACCCCAACAGATACCACTCATTCTCAAGCACTCAGACACGCTGTATTCGTCATCTGTCTTTGAGACAAGGGCACATTTCTCAAAAAATAGGGTGTCTGGCGCATGCAAGTTGGTAATATCCTTTGGTGAGGTGCCTATGTCTGTGAACGAAAAGCCACAGAGCTTCTTGTTCACAGTAGTTACGTGCTATCGTGTTGCTGCAATCACTGGACTAGTGAATACTGACCACGCTCCTAAGGGAGATACAAGGTCAGGTTCCTGCAAGCTTCTGGTTACAACAGTTTTAGCAGCCAATTAATACTTAATAATGTTGTTTTGTGTTTGTGTCTGTTTAAAGACACTTTATCTAGTAAGTACCACTCACTAACGCTAGACCCCCATGCCTGAACAAATCCTGTGAGACACACAGATTTCCTAGACAGCCCAGACCATGCTTAGCAACTCTGGACAACACTATAGCACCCTGCCTGGGGCCATTTTAAAAGAAAAATCACTCAAAAGACAAAAACTGCAAAAAACATGGCACAAATAGACCCAGAAAAGGATACTTGTTTGCAGCATGAGCAGAGAAAAGATGGCAGAGCCTGACTTGCCTCCCTCAGCTGGGGACACGGGTATCAGGAGGCTCAAATTCCTCACCTCTCTGCACAAGGCTGCGGATGACCTCAAAAGCAAGTGTTGATTGTAGGTTTACAAAGAAACTTCAGTACGATGGCAAATTTACAAATATGGAACCTGCAAATAATGAGATTCTATTGCATATGTGTGTGTGCATGTGTGAAAGAAAGAGAAATGAAGAGCATAGAGGCTCCTACCTGATTCGTGCCCTTGACTGTGTCAGAGAAAGAAAGAGAGAGCACAGAGGTTCTGTGAAGAGCCTCTGATGAAGGCACAGAGGTTCCTACCTGATCCATGCCCTTGACTGACCATTCTGCCCACTGTCCCTTTGAAGAGCAGCTGCCTGGTCCCAGCTCTTGCCTTCCTACCCCAGACCCAGGATGGGCCTAACCGATGCCTACCTCCCTCACAAATAGGCTGGCGCTCAGGTGCTCTCCAGAACTGGAATAATGCAAGAGAAATCTGGGAAATGCTGAGAGGCCACCATGCAGGATGCAGAGGACACAGCTGCTGAAGCTGCCAGGCCACAGAGCAAAGGGCCTGAGGGAGAGGCACGGGCGCTGGGGGAGGTGCCCAAGCAGAGCCTGCAGCTGCCGCCCCACTACACCCTGCCTGCCCAGCAGCATCAGAGACGATGAGCTCCCCGTGATGCCACAGCTGGATGTATGGGTGGGAGAGTGGGTAGGTGGAGGTGGAAGGGTGGATAGACGGGGGAGGTTGATTGACGGATGGGTAAGTGGATACATGGATGACAGTGGATGATGGGTGGGTGGGTACATGGATAGTTGGCTGGCTGGATTCACAGTGAATAACTGGGCAGTGAATGGATGGGGTGAGTGGATGGGCAGGTAGGTGGGCGAAAGGACAGACGCTGGGTAGGTAGGTGGGTGGATAGATGGGTGGAAGGCAGGTAGATGAGTGGGCAGGTGGACATTCTTTTCATTTGCTTTATTCCTCAACAGCACCGGATGCTGTCTCAGGGCATCCCACCAGGATGCAAAAGAAAAAGGAAAAAGACAAAAAGCATTCTGGGTCTGACCTGAAAGGCAGTGAAACCTGAGGCTGGCCTGCTGCCACGGCCCTAGAAGAGCTACTGGCTACACTCAGGGGCTGCATGGGTCCTGGGAGAGCCACCGGCTACACTCAGGGCTGTCCTGGTTCTGCACCACTTCCCCTTCAGGTGGGAGGATTCTCTGCTGGAGATGCCCACACCTGCCTGCCTTGAGTTCCCAGTGCCAGGCCTACTCCCACCCCTCACCCCACCTCCGTTTCTACTTCCCAGGCAGGGTCACGTGTGTCGGCACAGGGGTGTGTGTATGCTCTGCCTGTCGGAGGCCACTGTGTACCTGCGCATCCTCATTCTTGGGGCCTGGGCGTCCAGAACTGTGGGCAGGCACGTGTACACTTCCAGCTCCTAGGAGCACAGCTGGCAGCAGGCTGAGGCTTCCTGAAAGACTTCCTCCAAGTAGATGGGCCCCACGTGCTGCACAGAGTCTTCAGGAGGCAAGTCCTCCTCCCCACTTCAAGGACAAGAATCTTAAGACAGAGCTAGGGCCCAGCTCTGGTGTCTCCAGGAGCAGAAGGGGCAGTACTGGGGAGCGGCCTTGTGTACCTTGGGAAATCAGTGGATACTGGGAGTTGAACCCCACGAAGCTGTGACCCTGCTGCCTTGGACACAGTGGGTCCAACTTGAGGGAAAGCCCCCTCCAGACCAGTATCCATACTCCCCCTGCTGCCCACTGCACACAGCCACATGCACTCAAGCTTGCTCACATGAGTCCTCCCTAATTGGGGCCCAAAGCCTCCTCCATGCTCTCTGCCACCTCCAGGATCTCTCCAGCCTTCTGTTGCTGACTCGATTCCCCCCTGCCTTCCTCATCACGCTCCTGCCTGTGGTAGTCCTGGGATACACCATAGTATCTGACTTTGGCACAAGAAAGAAAGCCCCAGGCAGAAGCCAGCCCTGGGGGGTACCGTGCCCTCCAGGTCAGGGCAGGGTCCCCATAACTGTATGTGCTGCAGCAGAGTTAGCTGTCCAGTCTCTGGGTGAGGCTCAGGACTCTGAGCAGGGGGTGAGAGAAGGTGGCCCTGGAGGCCCCCCAGTCAAATCAGCTTTCCCAGTAGAACATCCTCCCCAGCCCCAGGCTGAAGCTCTCATACACCTCCCCCCCTCCATCCTACATTCCTCCATCCCTGGATCAACAAACACACACGCCCACTGCCTACAGGCAGGCGCCAGCCCCAGACAGAGATGACTCAGCTGGCCTGTGCCCCCACCCCCACCCCCAGATAGAGGCAGCACAGGCACCAACTGCTGGGGTCCAGGAGATTACTGTGGCAGGAACCCAGCTCTGGGAAGGCAGAGTCTTCCTGCTCTGAGAGTTGAGGAGTGGGGTGGGAGCTGGGCATGGAGGGCTGGCCACCCTCCAGGTGTATTCCAAGAATTGCTGAGTCCCTGTCTAGGAGCCGCCACTGTGTCCCAGGCTGGAGGGTGTCCAGAAGCTGTAAGCTCTGGCCTTGGCTGGCTCCCCTGGGCACGCCTGGCACTCAGGGGCCCTCATTCAGCTTTGCTGCCAGAAGCACTCCTGCCCTAGGGCTTAGCCAAGGTCACTTTCAGACGAGATTACTGGGCCTGGGCAGGGTCTGCACACACAGGGAGTGTCCATTTACAAGCCAGCAAGCGTTGGGGCGTATTCCCACACTTGGAGCATGGAAGGGCATGTGGCTGGCTCCAGAGCAAAAGGTACCCGGCACCCAGGCCTGAAGGTCTGCATCCCAAGCCCCTCTACCTGTCCTGAGCCCCTCTATCACAAACTACCCCAAAGACCCAGGCACAGCAGGCCCTCAGAAGAGATTTGTCAAGACACAAATGCGAGCAGATATTCTATCTCTGTGTTCACAAGCACTTATTCTATATACAGATGGAGAACTGAGGCTCAGGCCATGTTCCCGCCTGATTACACAGCTAGTGCTGGAGCAGGTGTTCAGGACAGGAGTGGCACCTCTCCCATCAGACTGGGGCTCCAGGGGGCCTACCCAACCCTGCCCTCTGCCAAGCCATCTAGTGGGTCCTGAGCCCCTAGGTCTGGTGAATTCTGCTTCCTTTGAGCTCTGGGGGTTAAATACCAGGAAGGACATTCAGAGCTGAGGGGATGGCTCTCTCATCCAGATAGGTCAGAGCCCACTATGGCTGGACCCCATGCTGGACAGTGCAAGAAGGGGTGTGGGAGGGTGCAAGGGACAGGATAGGAAACCAACTAATCTGCTGGGCAGATGACACAAGACAAGAAGTGGTGGCAGAGAACACCCATCCCAATACCACACCAATGCTGGCGGGAAAAGAGCCAGGGGCTGCCTCAAGACCACCAGTGCGTTGTTGTGGAGGGCTGCAGAGAGGCTAGCTGCTGGCCTGTCCAATGAGGACCCCACACCAGGAAAAGCAGTCTCCCAAAAGGGAGCCCAGACTTGGGAACTCTGAACCCGGCTGGATTGAGCATTGTGCCCTGGCGCACAGGGAGCGGAGCATGCCCGGAGAGTCCCACCTGCCCCAGTGGCCGCTCTAGTGGGTCACTGCGGTGGGGGCGGAACTGGGGAGGAGGTCGGACGGTGGAGAGCAGGTAAGGGGACGGGCGGCGAGGTCTGAGGTCCAGCTTCCAGAGCTCTCTAGCCCTTTCCCCCATCTCCACCAGAAGCCCAGCCAGCAGGCCGGGAAAGAGGCTGCCCAGGTATTTGCAGTTCCTTCCGGGTGGGTCTAAGTGAGCCGTGAGCCGTGAGCCGGGCCTCGGTGGCGACCCCCAGCCGCCGCCCCGCCCTCTCCCCACGTGGCCCCCAGCGGGCGGGGCGGCGGGAGGAAGAGGAGGTGCCGCCCCGCCCCGAGCCCGCCCCGAAGCCGCCCCGCGCCCCTGTCCCAGCCCCGTGGAGCGCAGCATTGATCGCTGTTTGCCCGCAACCCCTGACCTGGATTGGGCCCTAGCGCTGGGCACCCCTCCACCTTCCGGCCCCATCCTCACCCGGTAAGTCCGTGGCCTCTGAGCCCAAGAGTCCTGGGGGAAACTGAGTCCGGGAGGAGGCTAGGCGCGCTTGGGGTTGGGTAGTGGGGCTCTGAGTGGCAGCGCGTGCGCCCCGGGCAGCGGCGAGCGGTCCCACAGGGCAGAGCAGCCTGAGCTCCATCCAGTTCCTGGGCGGGGACCCCAGGGAGCTCCTGGCTCCGCCGGCTCCGTGCGCCCCGCCCGGGTCTGCGGCTCTAGCGCGGAGACGCCGCCCAAGCGTGCACTGTCGGTAGGGTAGAAGGCCGAGAGTCTGCCAGCCTCCTTCTGAGCAGGCGGTATTTCCCCGCCTCGCGGCTGCCACATCCTTATTGTGAATCAGCCACAGTTGGGAAAATAAACTTCAACTTCGGGTCTGCCACCAGGTTGCCCCCCAAGCGGCGCGCGGGTCTGCAGCCCCACCCTGATTGCGTGGTTTCTAGCTGCCCACTCGCAGATGAACACACCCGGCGCCCTGGCACCACCACAGGCAGATTCCAGAAAAGGAGCCCCTGTCCCAGCTCTTTGTCCTTTCTGCATGGGGTAGAAGGTGGTCCCTGTGTCCCTACAGCCCCAGCTGGGAGTGACCCCAGGAGTGACCATAACTTCAGGAGGAAATCCAGGGTGACCAGCTGTGTCAGAGTAGAACAGGTGTGGGGGAGAGGGTCTGTTTATTGGCTGCCCCCCAGAGCTCCAGGCTGCACAGTGCTGGGCCTCAGTTGTGACCACAGCATTATCACCTGTCCAGCTGGACACCAGGCCCACCCACATGAGAGCCTGAGCTGGGAAGTTCCCTTTGCACAGGCCCCAGTCCCCAGAAGTGGGACCTGGACAGGACACTTGCCTTCAGTGGGCCTCAATTTCCACATGTGTACTCAGGGTTGGGATAGTGGCTTGACCCCCTACTCTCCTGAAGTGGGGATGAACCCAGAGCAAGTGCTCCACACCCCTCAGGGTGCTATGCAGGGCAGAGGGCCCAGTGTAGCACATGTTGGCTGCAGGTCTGGGGTCTGACCCTCCCATGCTCCTCACCCTCACGAGGTCAGCAGCAGCTTTCTGTTTAAACAGCCCAGTTGATGCAGGAGACCTCTGCTGGGACCAAGCAGGAGCTGACCACTGCCTAGATCCCACCATCTCATCCCTTCCCTAAGAGTATAAAGCTCTGGACTGACACAGACCCCAGCAGGCAGCAAAGGGAGTGTCCCTGGGAAGATGGGACTGAGGGGCCAGTGGGGCTGCCACCTGTGACCCACCCTGGTGGGCTGCCTCCTGAGCAGCAGAGGGTTAACCTCCAGGTGCAGCCCCCTCTGTGGAGGTGCTGTTGGCTGTTGCTGGCTGCACAAACCTCATATTCTGCAGCCTGGAGCCTCCTTCCTTAAATAGACTCTGTTCAGCTTCCATCAAAGTACAATTGTTTCCTGGGTTGGAAAAGTTCTCAAGTTTGTGGAGGCCGTAGGAGGGGGACTAGCTCTGGATAATAATAGGGTGTGGCCTGCAGGTGTAGGCAAGACCAGCGGCCAGCTCTGCTGGAGTCAATGACCGTCCTCTGAAGCAAGTCTAAGTCCCTGGCTCTTGCAGTGTCCTGAGGTCAGTCCTCCATAACTCAAGGGATAGAGCCTGACTGCTGCCTAGCCCCCTCCCCTACTTTAGCCAAAGTAGCAGCAGGCATCTAATATGTGGGTAGTTTATGGCCCAGTAGACACTGTTTGGGAAGGTGAGCAAACAGCTGCACAGAGCAGTAGAGTTATAGACTCCATCTCGCCCATTCTTGCAGAAGGCACTTGTAAAGGCCCCTGCTGTGTGCTCACTTCACCCCTCCAGTGGGGCAGAGGCTGGAGCATGGCCACATCCGGGGTCAGGGTGAGGATAGGCCAGCCCCAGAGAGCTGGAGGCCAAGCTGTGCCCCCCACCCCTGTCACCACTGCAGTGTTTACAGGTGGGCAGGCCCCAGGGCCTTATACCAACATCCTGGTCATGTAGTCCTTACTGCACGTCTGAGTGGGGAGGGCAGACACAGGAGCTCCCTGGATACCCGCCCGTGTGTGACTCCAAAGCAGCCCATGAAGACAGCTGCCCAGGACCAGCTGAAGCCACTATCACAGCAGTGGGCAGCCTGACGGGAAAACTAAAGCAGAGGCCCCTCTTCCTCACTTCTTCCCTGGCAACAGAAGTCAAGGGCAGGGGGCAGAACTGCTTTCCTCTTCCCCCTGCAGCTTTTTCCAGGCTGCTGCAATAAGCCAAGGGAGGGGAGAACCCATGAGAAGGGCCAGGAGGCTTTCCTGAGCCTCCACACCTTCAGCGTTCCCAATGGGGAAGGTGTGTGCCCTCAGCCCAGGAGTGTGTGGGCTGGCCTGGAGGCCTGCAGCATCAGAGGGTCCTGGGCAGGAACTGCAGTGTCAGAGGGGCCTGGGCAAGGACTGCGGTGTCAGAGGGGCCTGGGCGGGGCCTGTAGTGTCAGAGGGGCCTGGGAGGGGCCTGTAGTGTCAGAGGGGCCTGGGCGGGGCCTATAGTGTCAGAGGGGCCTGGGCGGGGCCTGTAGTGTCACAGGGGCCTGGGCGGGGCCTGCAGTGTCAGAGGGATCTGGGCAGGGACTGCAGTGTCAGAGGGGCCTGGCCAGGGACTACTGTGTCAGAGGTGCCTGGGTGGGGCCTGCTCATATCTGTCACATCTCTTTCTACCACCTCCTTCCCCAAAGCCCCACACCAGGCTAAGCACCCCAGGGTCCCAGGTGGGAGGAGGTGGGGGAGGAGATTGCAGGGTTGCCCTGAGGCAGAGGCCTCCCCAGCAGGGTGGGTGTCCAGCACCACAGGGGCCAGGCTGTGGCCAGGCTGACCAGGACCCTCAGGTGAAACCCCAAATGGATGAGAGGCCAGTCAGAAAACGTGGGAAGTGAAGGCAGCGGTGTGGCTATGCTGTTGAGGCCTCATGCTGAGGATGACCCAGGAGGGCAGCACCTAGGCAGCCCAGCTGAACATGAGGGCCTGTGGTGATCCCCCTGCAGCTCCCCTAAGCCCTCATCAGTCCCAGCTGGTAGCCCCCAACGTACATAGTCCTGAGGGACACACAGAGGAGCAGAGACTTCCCCAGGCCTGAGCTGTCCTGGCCCTTGCCAGCAGGGGTAGACATGGCTATGTGGAGAGGGCTGCATTCCTAGGGCCTCCCCCCCTCATCTGTGCTTGTCCCAGGTCCTCTCCAGCCCCGGGGTGTGCCCTTACTGTGCACCTGCCCCCCCCACATCCCTGCCTGGTCCCTGTTCCTGCTTCAGGTACAGCTCAACTGGCCACCTGCACTCAGCCTAGGCAGGGGGTGAGCATGGAGCAAGGGGGTGCTAGCCCCTGCCCTGCCAAACTCTGCCTCCCACACATACAGATGTGAGTAGCCTGAAAAGAGGAGCCCCTTGCGGACACCCACAGCCCTGCCCCCATGCTCAGAGAGCCCAGGGCTGCCCCCTCCCTAGGCTTGACCCCAGGCTGTGGATGTGGGAACAGGGGAGTGAGGGGCTGCCAACAGGAGCAGACAAAGGGGTGGACAGGACAGCAATGGCAGAAGCCCAGACGGGGGACCCTGGAGAGGTCAGAGCAACTTTTCCCTAGAGAGCATCCATGCCATTTTACAGATGAGAAAACTGAGTCCAGGATGACCCTGGCTTTCCCAGGACCCTGGTACCCTTGTGTCCTAGGGTGAGTGCCAGGCAGTGGGTAGAGCCCTCACTGAGGCTGCTGATCGCCCAGTGGACTGTGGGCTGAACAGGGACAGGGTTCATGCACCATCTCAGCTTGATCCCACCACCAGGCAGGCTGCTGGTGACAGGGCCTGTTACAGGTGGCATCTTGATCTGTCAGCAGCCTACAGGCTTGGCATTGACATCCTCATCCCCATTCGAGGCCAGGAACCAAGAGGTCCTGGGGTCACCCGCGGCCCAGTCAGTGGCAGAGGCTGGTCTCACCCAGCACTGGGTCTGGCAGTGGCCACTGGCCATGCCTCTCCCCATTGTCAATCTGCCTTTGTCCTCCCTGCTCCTGGGAAAGCAGCTGCAAGGACATGGGCTGGGGATAGGGACCTCAGGCCTGGCATGTGGGTGGGCACTGTGCCACCCTCCTGTCTTGGGCATGGACAGAGTAGGGGCTGAATGCCCTGAGGCCCATATGGGCAAAGTGGTCAAGACCTGGATCCTCCAGCTAGCCACTTCCCCTCCTTGGTGGGGCCAGGTTTTTACTGAAGACAAAAGTCCAGCTTGGAGCAGGGTGAGGGGCAAGAAGAAGCCACTTGCTGGTGGCATCTGTGGTCAGGCACTGTGGCCTATGGTAGACCAACCCCAAGTTCATAGCCCCGTCTGCCACCTTTAGCCAGCAGATGGCTTTGCCTCCCCCATCCCTAATCACAGGTCTGTACACATCACCCCCATCACTAACTGCCAGTGCTGGGCAGGCTGTGGGGAAGGCTCCCTGAAGACAGCAGCTGCCCTTGTCATTCTCCTGTGTCTCTTCTTGGGTCCGCAAACTCCAGACCAGAGCTCCAGAATGTCAGGTGTGGCCTTAGGGACACCCTGTCAGCCCTGCTGTCTGTGCAGCCCAGGAGATGGGGCCCTGGAGAGGTCCTGCCTGTGACCGTGATCCCTGCACACCCTCTGCGCAGGTAGAAGTGAAAACCCAGTGGCTTCCTGGCGTGGGTGCCTCCACCCTTCCTGCCCACCCCCCCCCCAGCTCAGCCCAATCCATTCACAGGGACCTGACGCCTACTTCCCTGGCCTTCTGCGCCGCCAAGCACTTCCTGTTTGCCTTCTCCCTGTAGAGCTTCCTAATGCTCAGTTTATGTTCCTCCCCCAACCCCCGAAGTGGGGTCAGCTGGGATGATTCTCCCCTCCCAGGGGCCTTAGCAGTGCAGGGCCTGACTAGGCGGCCAGGACACAGACCCTGGCAACATGGCCAAGCTGTGGCCTGTCTCCCTTGACCAGTGGCATCCCTGCTTTCAGCACTGGCCAGCCTGGACCCCCTGGCCCCTCTCCACTTGAGGAGCCCCCAGGGACACTTGTCAGAGTGTGGAAGGAAGCCCAGAGCCTGCTGTGCATCCTACCAGGGTGAGCTGAGTGCTCTGAGCCAACTCTGCAGCGTGCTAATGCTGTTTCTAGCTGCTTTGTGCTTTTTCCCTTATCACACAAGTAACAGTACCTATCCCAGATGCAGCTTCTATTGGTACTGGGGCAGGTATCCAGGTGGCATGTCACTCAGCATGTGGGTGACTCCTACACAGCATGCCTGCTTCCCGCCTTTTGTTTTCTGATTTGTTTTCTGATGACCACCCTCAGCGCCTTGTGTCCTACAGCTAGATAGTGCAGGGGAGCAGGAGCCTTGCACTCTGTTCTGAACTCAGGACCACAAGTGATAGGGGCTGGAGTGCTCCTTGAACATGAGTCAGGCCAGGGACAGTGAGGACACAGCCACCCCCCAGGCCGTACATGCTCCATGCCTCTGGGCAGAAGGGCCTGGAGTGGACACCTGCTCTCAACCCTTCCCTGAGGCCCACCACATAGCCCCCCCTCCCTGGGGGAGCCCGCAACAGGTGAGGCACAGCCTGAGGGGGAAGGTGACGACACCGGAAGCTCATAGGCAGCAATGTGGATGTGGATGAGGCATGCTTAGATCCCCAGGCTCCCCCACCGGATGGCCTAGGCTACCCCAGGAGCTGCCAGGAGCGCATGCTGTTCTGGAGATGTGAGGGCTGCCAGGCAGTGGAAAAATTTAGGCTCCTGGAGGAGCTAAAAATACAGTGTGGCAGCCCCTGCCTTTCAGTTCCGGAATCCCTCTCCTACCGTTTTGCCCGCCCACCCCCAAAAGACAAGCATTGTACCCTGCCCCCGCTGGCCCTGAGCCTAGAGGCACCAGTCCTGTACTGGCAGTGGCAGGGCCACTCCAAAGCTGCTGTCTTGGTGTAGCCCCCTCAGGTTTCACGTGCCCAGCCTGCTCCCATCCCAGCCCCCCCATCCACCTGGCATCCCTAGTACCCCTAGGTCCCAGGCATTCTTATAGGGATGGAGCCACAGAAGGCAGGGGTGCCAGGCCCAGGGTCTGCGTGCTCCTTGGACCCTTGGAAGTCCCCATCCCTACAGCCAGGAGAAGGACCTGAGGACACATCCCTGCCCTGGGCTGTCCAGTTGGATGGGAAAGGGCCAAGTGTAGGGACAGCCAGCCCTGAATGCTTACTCTCTGCAGATCCCACTGCAACCGTGGCCTTTACAGACAAGAACAGAGAAACAGAGTAACTTGCCCCTGGGTGCACAGCCAGTAAGCCCATAGCAAGGCTTCTGCCACCTTGGTGGTGCCCATAGCCCTGTGCTCCTGAGACCAGTGAGCTGCAGACACTGCCCCCTGCCACCCTGGCAGGAAGATGCTGCAGCAAGAGGGTGGCCCTGCCCAGGGCTTGGCAGAGACTCACAGGCAGGGGAGTGAGGAAGCTCCATGATGTGTCATGTGCATGTATACATATATTTTTTCTTGTATTTATGGAAAGCTTTTTGTAGAAGAAGAAAACTGGAGATGCCCTGATGTGGGCTGCTGGCTCTGAAGAAATGGGTTGGGGCACACAGTTGACTTTTCTCTGGCTGGTCCTAAGTTAGAAGCAGAGGCAGGAATTAACCAGGTCCAGCTGTTTGGGCTGATAGCTACAGGGGTTTTGTTTGGCTTTGGGTGATCACTGCAGGTTGTGGTCAGCATTCTGTCTTTGTATTTGGCCTTGTGCTGTCTCATCCTAAAAAGCAAAGGGAGCATTTCCAGAGAGTTTTTCTGACACAGGGTCTGACCAGGCAGCCAGGACACGGGGAAGAGAGTGGCTCTGGGCTGGGTGTCAGGGGCCCCAGCCTCACTCACCTCCTAGTGGGACTCCAGCCCAGCTGAGCTTGCGTACCTTGCACCCCCAGTGCAGTGCCAGGGCATAAGACCCTGTGTGGGCAGGTGGGTGGGAACCTCCTGCCATGGCTCCACCCATGAACAGGGAGTGGGGGCTGCTGACTGGAGTTTTTCAGGGAGAGCTGCAGCCCTGGGGCCAGGGGCATGCCCAGGGCAGGGCGGGCAGGGCAGTGCCAAGAGGGGCAGTGCTCAGGTCATCAAGCCTCCCGTGCATCAGGGGGTCCTGGAATCCAGGGCATAGCAGCTCTAGGCTGTGTTGCTTGTCTCTGAAAGGTCAGGGTTTTGTGCATGGAGGGACCCCCAGGGCTCTTGGCTGGAGAGGACACTCTGGATGCCAGAGGCCTGGCCTGGGAGAGTTCGCCTTTTTATACTCAGCCTGTGCCTAGGGGACAGGGACTCCAGCCAATGGAGGCAGGGGAGGGAGGGTCAGTTCTGGTGCCTCTTTAGGCGGCAGCAGCCAGGGTGGGCAGGAGTGTGTACACAGCCATCTGCCCTGCTCTTCATAGTGGTGGGAGCAGCCCCCCCACACAGGGCACTGGGGACCTGAGGCTGCCTGGGGGGACCAGGGCCACAGCTGGCAGTGAGGCAGCTCATGGTCAGCAGTGATGAGAAGCCAGAAAAATGTGAGCGGCCCAAGGCAGGCCCCAGAGTGGGTGGGCAGAGGCAGCCGGAAGGCCTTGTGCATCTGGGTGAGTGGACGGCCAGGGGTCGCCAAGGGGGGCCAAGCTGAGGAGGGTGGGTTAAAACACAGGGGCTGTCCAGCCTCCAAGGCTCAGCATAGGACACAGGCTGCAGCTCCTGGGGGGAGGGCAGAAGGAGGGGAGCCCATACCCAGAGCCTCCCAGATGCGCCCAGCCTGATGCTGGATGCCCAGGTGAGGAAACTGAGGCTCCGACAAGATCAGTGACCTGGCTAAGTTCTGCTGGAAACACACTTAGGTCAGGGGTCTCTCCACTCATCAGGCTGCCTCCCAGAGGACCCTGCTGGCCTCACAGGGCACTGGACAGGTGGGATGAGGGGTCAGTGGGATTGGATTGCCTGAAACATCAGACTGGGTCTCTGCATAGCTGAACAGTAGAGAGGGACCCTGGAGCTGCAGGGTAGGGGGCTTCAAGACACCCCAAGGTGGGAGGGACTGACGGGCCTCCAAGGTAAGGACGGTGAGCACTGGGACCACAGCGCCTGGGCACTTGTTCCTACTCGCCTACTGGGTCCTGTGTGACCTCAGCATCCTTGGCCTGTGTCCTCCTGGCCGGCCAGGTTGGACAGCATTTTGCAGTGAAGTGGCACTGGCTGTCTAGCATATAGCAGGCTCCAGAGCTGCCTGCTGGGGCCCAGACACCACAATGCCATGTCCAGGTATGGGGCAAGGACACAGGGCTGGGGTGCTCTGGGTGCTGCACCATCTCCCCCACTGGGACTGCCAGGTGGCTGAGCACCAAGAGGGGCATACTGGGGCTGGGTCCACACTCAGCGGAGCCACATCCCTGCAAGGCCCTGCCCCCTAGGCCTCCCTCCCACTGCCTTTCTCAAGATGCTAAATATAAGACGTGAGCCATACATGGTCTTGGGAGGGCCTGGGATGCCCCTGACCTTTGAGGCTAGTCCCCAGAGACTATGGCTGGGAATACTGTCTCAGCTAGCTGGGCCTGGGGAGGGGGACTTAGGTGGGGAGAGGATGGTGGAGGTACAGCCACCTCCCTGTTCTGCTTTGGGGAAAGACATGTTACGGGGGGACCTCTGGGCCAGGCCTCCCCCCAGGCTTTTGAAGGGTTCCTGGGCTGAATCCCAATAAAACTACAAGTGCTCAGGGCCTGCGTTGTCTGTCTCCCCACCCACATGCAGACAGACAAACTAAGGCACAGGGAGGAGCAGGGCCTGGCTGGGCTGCTGCCCCCACCTGGGTGAGCTTGGTGCATGGGCGCCTGGGAGACCCTGCCTCTCCAGCCTCACTCTTGACACTATGGGCAGCCCAAGAAGTGCTGGGTCTGGGCTCTCTCCCTACCACATTGCCCCATTTGACCCTGGCCACTGGGCCAGGGGAAGCACTGTGGGGGTGAGATAAGAGATCCCCTTTTTGTGGCCTAATCACCACTGGCTCAGTGGTGTTCCAGTCAGTGTAGCCTCCCGAGGTCCCTCCAGGCTCACCCAAGCCTCAGCTGACCTCTGGGTCCTTGTGTGTGCAGTGGGGACCTTGCTGCCCATTCCCTTGGTTGCTGTGTCCATTCAGTCAGGGATGGGCCTTGAACTTTGCAGCCCTCATCAGGGCAAGGATAGAGTGCCACTGCGACCTGTCAGCAGGGCGCATCTGCTCCAGGCGTGGGCTTGAGCCGGAAGCACGACAGGGAAACATGCTGGGGACTGTGCCTCCACCTGCACTGGCGCCACGCTAGGCCCGACCAACAGCTCTTCTCCCTTGCAGTTCGGCAGGATGTCGGTGAAGGAGGGCGCACAGCGCAAGTGGGCGGCGCTCAAGGAGAAACTGGGGCCACAGGACGCGGACCCCACGGAGGCCAACTTGGAGAGCGCGGATCCCGAGCTGTGCGCGCGGCTGCTGCAGGTGCCTTCCGTGGTCAACTACTCGGGGCTGCGCAAGCGGCTGGAGAGCAGTGACGGCAGCTGGATGGTGCAGTTCCTGGAGCACAGCGGCCTGGACCTACTGCTCGAGGCTCTGGCGCGGCTATCTGGCCGTGGGGTGGCGCGCATCGCTGACGCCCTGCTGCAGCTCACCTGCGTCAGCTGCGTGCGTGCGGTCATGAACTCGCCACAGGGCATCGAATATATCCTGGGCAACCCGGCCTACGCCCGCCAGCTCTCTCGAGGTGAGCTCGGGGGCTCTGCAGAAGTCAGGGCCTTGGCCTAGGGGCTGGGGAGGTAGCTTCCTGGGGTCTGGGACCATCACCACACACCCCACAGCTGAGACCTCCCGACCCCCCTGCATCTGTAGCAGCTGCACATAAGGATGTCTTGTGATTCCATCCCACCCTTCCTCCCAGCCCTGTGCTGGCCCAGGCCCATGTCTATGTTGGAGCCACCTGGTCAAAATCACAATCCCCTGAGTGGCTCCCACTTCCTATCTGCCTGGCTCCAAGTCTGGGACCTCAGCCCAGCCCCACACCTGCTGGAGACATCCTCCTCCACCTCCTGGCACCTCCCCTGCCCCCTGCTCTGGGACGTGGAGGCTGCTTCCCCAGTAGCTGACCTTGCCTGGGCTACTCTCTGACGTTCATGTGTCCGTGGCCTTGCTTATCCTCTAAGTGCCACCTCACTGCTGCCTCCAGGAAGTCTCCCCAGGTTGTCTCAGAGTTAATCGTGACCCCTTGGGAGAGACCCTTATTTAGCAGGACCAAGTAGGGTGGACAGTGATGGGTGCAGCCAGACCCATGGGGTGCCAGGTGCCTGCATGAGTGAGTAAGCCAGAGGCCACCTCATTTATGTCTGATCCAGGGTCCAGGAGTGGGTACAGGGGCCAGGCCAGTCTCTCCCAGATGTTCAGGGAGCCCTCTATGAATTGTCTCAGCAGTGCTAGATGAGAGAGTCCCACAAACTTTCACAGCTCAGGAGATGAGGCTGGAGGTAGGGCCTTGTGAGGACAAGGAGGCATCCCAGGCTTTGTCTCCCATAAATACAGACAGGGCTAACATTGGGGAAAATGTGGGACCAGCCAGCCTCAGCAGATCCTGAAATGCCTAGGGCCATCCCTGGCTCCAAGCCCTTCCCTGTGGGGGAAGGTGGCAGGGTGGGGTGCCAGAGAGAGTACAGCACCGCTGGGTCCTGTTCCTTGCCCAGCACCTGATGTGGACTTAGGGTGAGTGCAGAGCACCTATGACATCAGTCTTGAGCCCAGCCACACAGGAGCAGGGAAAGGGTGAACCATGGGCCCTGCTGAGACGCCCCTGCCCCTCGGCAGCCCTGGACACGTCTAACGTGATGGTCAAGAAGCAAGTGTTTGAGCTGCTGGCTGCCCTCTGCATCTACTCCCCCGAGGGCCATGCCCTGACCCTGGATGCCCTGGACCATTACAAGGTGAGCAGCAGGACCTGCCTGGGTGGGTGGGACCTCCCTCCTGGGCTCTCTCTGATGCCCCCGGCCCCTGCAGAGCACGTGCAGCCAGCAGTACCGCTTCAGCGTCATCATGAGCGAGCTCTCTGACAGCGACAATGTGCCCTATGTTGTCACCCTGCTCAGTGTGATCAACGCCATCATCCTGGGCCCAGAGGACCTTCGCACCCGTGCCCAGCTGCGGAGCGAGTTTGTTGGTAACCACACCCTGCTGCTTGTTCTGCCTGGGTGCCTGCTCCTACAGCCAGGGCCCCACAACTTTCCCTGGGCTCCTGGGCCAGTCCAACCCAAACAGCACCCACCTGGGGAGGTGGGGGTGCCACAAAACCTGCCCCAGAGGAAGGCACCATCTCTGGCCTGGGGACCCTCCTGCCACCAGGAGACTGTTCAAACAAGCAGACTGTTCAAACCCCAGATCCAGCCCTGCCTGTCCCATCAGTGACTAAGCCCCGCTATGTGCCCAGCATGTCACCATTCAGGAGCCTTATGTCCCCAGCATCTCCCATGGGAGGAACAGAGCAGGATTGGGTGCCCCAAGTGGCAGAGTGAGCCAGAGGGAGGGATGTAAGATGCAGGTGACCCCAGGATAGGCAGGGGTGGCTGGAGGCAGCCTCTGAAGCCTTCTGAGTCTGTCTGTCCCTCCCAGGGCTGCAGTTGCTGGACATCCTGACCCGGCTACGGTAAGTGTCTATCGTGTCTGGCCCTGCCAGCTGCCCCTTGAGTTCCCAGTGGCCTCCCCAACCAGAACCTCCAGGTAGGCAGTGGGCGGTTCCCAGAGTATCCCCCACTGGCTGCGCTCTGAGGCCAGGTCACAGGCTAGAAGTCAGCTCACTGTCCTGGCAGCTGCCCATGGGACCTTGGGTTGCCAGGTACAATACAAGACATTCAGCCATTTCAGATTTCAGACATACACCAGATAATGTTTTAGTATATCTCAAGATATTGCACGGATATACTTATGTTAAAAATTATTCATTACTTTTCCAAAATTCTAATGTAATTGATGACCTGTCATTTTTGTTGTTGTTGTTAAATCTGACAGCTCTGCTGGGAACGCAGGTAGCTGAGAAACTCTAGCCTGGGCCTTAGTGAGAACCACATTCAGGACAGGGTCCACACCCCTGAGAAGTTAGCCTAAAGGAACCCAGGGCTCATACCACTGGGACTGAGCTGACCTTGGACACAGTGTTGCCGATGGGTGCTTTGTGCCCCTCCAGTGCCATACCTGGGCGGCTGCCCTACCTGCTAAGGGCTCTGCTCGTTGGCCAGGCTGAAATGACTGGCAAGTCCAGGGCCCAATGAACAATAAAGCCCCTCCTGTCAGCGCCCTGCTCCCCCCTGTATCCAGGGGGCCAAGGTGGACCCACCTTGGATGTGGTCTACACCAGCCTGTGAAGCACCCAGAGGGCCACTTTCCCTCCCCAGGGCGCAGCAGCTTGGCCCACAGCCCCGGCCCCTTCCCTAGGCCTGTGTGTGCACATCTCGCAGTGGGAGTTGGGGAGCCCACCTTTCCATGAGGGGTAGAGCTGCCCAGGTGACCCAACAAGTGGCAAGAGTGAGCTTGCCACTCTCTCAGGCTACCATGCCTGGCTACCTCTGCCTGTTAAGGGTCGGGTGAGTTGGGTGGCAGCAGGCTCAGCCAGCCTCCTTCCCAGAGACCTGGAGGACCCCGACCTGCTGATCCAGCTTGAGGCCTTTGAGGAGGCCAAGGCTGAGGACGAGGAGGAGCTGCTGCGTGTGTCCGGAGGAGTTGACATGAATAGTCATCAGGAGGTCTTCGCCTCCCTGTTCCATAAGGTGAGCCTCAGGGCACAGGGCAGCCCCACCAGAGTGGGTTATGGCCTGAGGTCCAGGGCTCAAAACCACCCCTATCTGCCCTGGCCCAACCCACCATAACCCAGGCAGTGCTGTACTTTGGGAAGCAGCAAGGGTGAGGGGCTGGAGGGAGGCAGTGCTGGGGCAGGCAGCCTGGGGGCTGGTTCGGCAGTCCCAGGACCAGAGGGCCAGAGCTGACCAGTGCTGGCCAGTCACCATCAGGTGGACTTTAAGGGGTAAGGAGCCAGGAAGCCAAGTGCCTATGGAGCTGCTGGCTCTCAGCTGGGTGAATTGTATCCTCAGACAGTATCTGAAGACAGTTTGGGTTATCAGCACTCATTCAGGGGTGCTACTAAGAGCGTGGAGACCAGGGATGCCATTTAACCTCCCATAATGCACAGGACAGTCCCAAATGTCAGCAGTGCCACAGGCTCTGAGGCTCATCACCTGGGCTCCCACAAGGCATGGGGGTGATGGAGTAGATGGCCCTGGCAGACAGGCACACAGTCTTCAGTGCGCTGGGAGGGATGGCCACTGACTCACTCCCCTTACCCACCTGCCAGGTGAGCTGCTCGCCAGCATCTGCCCAGCTGCTGTCCGTGCTGCAGGGCCTCCTGCACCTGGAGCCCACCCGCCGCTCCAGCCAGCTGCTCTGGGAGGCTTTGGAGAGCCTGGTGAACCGGGCTGTGCTCCTGGCCAGTGATGGTGCGGGGGCCTGGTGGGCAGATGGGGCTCTTAGACCATGGAGGAGGGGCCCGTCCTTGCTCATCTGTCCTCTGCCCAGGGGAGGTAGCTACCCCGTCTGCCTCCCCATCCAGTCTCTGTCCCTTCCTTCTCTGGCCATCTCCCTTGACCCTGGATGTCCCCCAATGCAGCCCAAGACTGTACCCTGGAGGAGGTGGTTGAGCGGCTCCTGTCTGTCAAGGGGCGGCCCCGACCAAGCCCCCTGGACAAGGCCCACAAGAGTATCCAGGCCAACCTAGGCCAGAGCCAGAGGGGCAGCTCTCCTGACAACAGCACTGCCCCCAAGGCCAGCGTGGAGGGCCATCAGCCAATAGTGGCCCACACCTGCCAGCACATGGGCAGCATCCAGAGCACCAGTGGTGGGACAGTCTCACAGCTGAAGGCGCTGGAACAGCAGACACCCACCCCACCCCCACCTGCACCCCCTCTTCCCAGCTCCCTGCCAGGGCCCCCTCCTTCCCCTCTCCCCTTACCATGCCTGGAGACCACATCCTCCCCAGTGCCCCCTCCCCCACCACCCCTGCCAAGCCTGGGGGCTATGTCCCTACCTTCACCCCCACCTCCACCCCCTCTTCCAAGTGTGGGGGCCACATCCCCACCACCACCACCACCCCTGCCAGGCTCCCATGAGGTCTTACCCCCACCACCTCCACCACTGCCAGGCATGGGGTGTCCACCTCCACCCCCGCTGCCTGGAATGGGCTGGGGACCCCCTCCGCCTCCACCCCTGCCCGGCCCCCCTGCCTTGGGCTGTGTGGAGGAGGTCATCGTGGCCCAGGTGGACCACAGCCTGGGCTCAGCCTGGGTCCCCAGCCACAGGCGGGTCAACCCGCCCACACTGCGCATGAAAAAACTGAACTGGCAGAAGCTGCCATCCAACGTGGCACGTGGTGAGGACCCCCAGGCCCCCGGGGGATTGGTCGTGCTAGGGAGAGGAGCAGGGCACCTGTAGCACGCGTGTCTCTGCGTGTGCATGGCCGTGGCAGCTTGGCCCTGCTCTTGGCTTAGTGCCCTGGTCTAAGATGAGGGCAGGAGAGAAGGTTGAGGTCCCTCCCCATGCTCTTGGGGCTGCTGCCAGTCTCAGACACCACAGCCCCTGTGCTGCCCAGGCCTTCGGCACACAGGGCCCAGCTCAGAGAATTCTGTGGCCAACCAGTGGCCAAGTAACCTGCCAGTGGGGACGCATGCACCTGTGTCCACCTGCACACACATAGCTTGACAGCAGCCCAGGGGCTTCCTTCACCAGTATTTATGTGCCTGCTGTATGCTGTATGGAACCCAGGGCTGTGTGAGCCTGACTGGCCACCTCCTCATCTCCCTCCCTGCAGAGCACAACTCCATGTGGGCCACGCTCAGTGGTCCCAGTGCTGAGGTGGTGGAGCCGGACTTCTCCAGCATTGAGCGTCTCTTCTCCCTCCCTGTGGCCAAGCCCAAGGAGCCCACTGTAGCCTCTGCCCCGGCCCGGAAGGAGCCTAAGGAGGTGGGGTAGGGTAGGGTGGGGAAGGGCTTAGACTGGGGTCACCTGCCACACCTCGTCCATGTACCAGCAGGCTGGGGGGTGGTTTTCCAGATTACATTCCTTGACTCCAAGAAGAGCCTAAACCTCAATATCTTCCTGAAGCAGTTTAAATGGTAAGAGATGGAGAGGCCAGCCCCCACCCCCACTGCTCCCCTAGGATGCAGTGCCCTCTGCAGGCTGCAATGGAAAATGCAACCCACCCCAGGGCTGGAGGGAGGCTGCCCCCTCAACCCAGTCCAAGCTCCTGGGCAAGACTGAAGCCAGAGGTCAGCTGGGACCTTCTCCAAGGCCACAGACGGCAGCAGGCAAACCAGGGCGAGAACCTGGACCCTGACTCCCAATCCTGAGTCCTTCCCTGCCTGGAAGCTGGCAGCATGCCCTCACTCCTGAGCAGCCCCTACCTCTCACCTCCTCCAGTTCCAATGAGGACGTCACTGCCATGATTCGGGCTGGGGACACCACCAAATTTGATGTGGAGGTTCTCAAACAGCTCTTCAAGCTCCTTCCGGAGAAGCACGAGGTGAGCTGGAACCCCCTCTCGGTTAGTGCAGCCAACCTGGGGGATTGGGATGGGGCGGGGGCAGTCCCAGAGGGGCTCCCACCTGGGGCACAGAGAGGGGAGGGGTCCCAGCTCTGTTCCAGACTCAGCCATGAGCCACAGAAAGCCATATTGGATGTGAGCGGAGGCAGCAGGCAGTCTGGGGGGCTTCCTGAGGGAGGGCGGGAAGCTACTGTGTGGCAGGATCCTACACACAGATCTCCTTCCCACAGATTGAAAACCTGCGAGCATTCACAGAAGAGCGGGCCAGGCTGGCCAATGCTGACCAGTTCTACCTCCTCCTGCTGGACATCCCTTGGTGAGCATGGGCAGCCTTTGGACTCCAGGGCCGGGTCTTGGGGAGGCACTAGACAGAGAAGCTTCCCTTACCTGGAAACCACAATGTTCTGGCTCATGCCCCACCTGCTCTGCCTGGCCTTCAAAGAGCAAGGTCACAGGGGCCCCCCGAGGGGAGGAGCCCACTACTCTGGGGCAACCCCAAGTACCCATGTTGACTAGGGGCAGCATGCGCCCCACTCCCCACCACAGCCATAGATGTGTCTGCTCAGCCCCATGCTGCAGGCAGGTGGGTGAGGGACCCCAGGCCCCTGACCTCGGGCTCTGCTGTCCCCAGCTACCAGCTGCGGGTTGAGTGCATGCTGCTCTGCGAGGGCTCAGCTGTTGTGCTGGACACGGTGCGGCCCCGGGCCCAGCTAGTGCTTGCCGCCTGCAAGAGTGAGTGGGGCTGATGGGGCCAAGGGCCAGCAGTGGGGAGGGCCCTCAACAACTCACCATAGACCACCTGTGCCACTGTCACCATCACCTGAGGCACACACAGACACACATACATGCCTGCACATTCTGTCACATGCACACACAGGCATGGGTGCACACAGAGACATGGGTGTACATAGGCACACACCTACAGGTGCACACACGGGCATTGGTGTACACGTGCATATGCGGACATAGGTGCACACACAGACATGGTATACAAACACAAACATGGATACACATGCTCACGCAGACATAGGTGCAAATGCACATGCAGACACAAACATGGGTACACACACACAGGTGGGGGCACACGTACAGACATTGGTGCACACACACAGACACGAGTACAAGCACACAGACACAAGTAGATATGCAGACACGGGTACACATGCACAAACACCAGTAGACACACAGACACGGGTGCACACACAGACACAGGTGTGCACACAGACATGGGTGCACACCCTCATATACACAAGCTTCTCTGAACAAGGAATCTGCAGGGGCTGGCCATGGCCATGGTCGGGGACATGTTGGGTCTGCACCATGAGGAGCAGCTCACTGCTGTTGCATACATGCAGTAAACGTTCATGCCCAAGGGGAGCAGTCATCGTCACCTGGGATTTGTGAGGGGTCAATGCCACTGCCCTGTACTCACAACTTGTTCCCTGTGGGTTTGTAGCTGCTCATGCCCAGACCTTGTGTCCCTCCCTGCTGGGCTGAGCCTGGCGAAGGGCCCTGGGGGTACAGGAAGGGAAGGAGCCCCAGCTAGCAGGACCACACCCTATCTGGGGCATCTAGGGACTCTGGTCCAAAGCTCCCTCCCCAGCCTGGTGCCTCTCTGCAGGCCTGCTCACCAGCCACCAGCTGCCTGTCTTCTGCCAATTGATCCTGAAAATTGGGAACTTCCTCAACTACGTGAGTCAGGGGCTGTGCCTACCCTGTCTCCTGCTACCCAACGTGGGAGGCAGGGAGATTGACAAACGGTTCCTCCCAGGGCAGCCACACGGGTGACGCTGATGGCTTCAAGATCAGCACGTTGCTGAAGCTCACGGAGACCAAGTCCCAGCAGAACCGCGTGACGCTGCTGCACCATGTGCTGGAGGTGGGCGGCTGCCATCGGACATGCCCAACACGGTGGGGTGCTGGTCTCTCCTTCCCAGGAGCCCCCGGAGCCAGCAGCCTCAAGCACAAACCACCACACCTCCTCGGCGTCCTTTTCCTCCTGCAGCACCTGCTCACCTGGATGAGCCTCATCCCTCCCCAGGACGCCTGCCCTTGGTCTTGTGTAGGGAAGTCCCCAAGAAAAACAGAAACACCACAAAATCATAGCCAGGCTCAAAGGAAAGATTTGGAGGTCCACAGTGCTGAGGGCTTTCTGGACCTTAATTGTTAAGGGTTGCACTATGGGGTTGGGGACAGGGGCACCCCCAGGTCCAGAGTGTGGTCACAGTGGATCTCATTGGACGTGTCCTGATGCAGGAAGTAGAAAAGAGCCACCCGGACCTCCTGCAGCTGCCCCAGGACCTGGAGCAACCCTCCCAGGCAGCAGGGTAGGCAGCTCCTGTCAGCCCCACCTCCCCAGCCAGGCCCCAACCTCCAGGCCAGGGGCCACAGCTACAGCATGCTGCCCAGCAGAATGTTGGCTCCCACTGTGAGACAGGACATCTGTCATAGCCTGTCCCCATGTGACTTAGCTGAGGAAACAGGCCTGGGACAGGGACTGACCTGACCAAGGTCACACTGGGAGCTGGTCTAAGTCTCTGCAAGGTTAATTGTCAGGACAGCCCATGAACAAGGCCTTGCCACCCCCACTGCATAGGTGAAGAAACAGTTCCAGGGAAGCCATGTCCCCCTCCAAGGTTACACAGTGGGGACAGGCAGGCAACCAGAGCCACAACACAACCCCCTCCAACCAGGGCCCTGGCTCCCAGCACAAGCCCTTCCTAGGCTCCACCTGCCCCCAGAAGGTTCACTGATCCAGGGGCCTCTGAACCTCAGTGCAGGGGAGGAAGGCAGGCGAGCAGGACATGTGACTATCAGGGGTCACTGTCCCCCAGCGCTCCAGTGGACTAAGTGCTGAACTCCACAGTACATCCCATGCCTCAGAGTGCAGGGAGGCACCAGGGTTTTCCCAGGGGATGCAGGTAGGGGCCCCCACTGTGCCAGAGGGCGAGAGGAAGGGCCCCCAGGTCCCCATGTGGCTGGTTATCAGTGGTCACCTGTCCCTTTCAGGATCAACCTGGAGACCATCCGCTCAGAGGCCAGCTCCAACCTGAAGAAGCTTCTGGAGACGGAGCAGAAGGTGTCAGCCTCGGTGCCCGAGGTGCAGGAGCAGTATGCCAAGCGGCTCCAGGCAAGCAGGCAGGAGGGGCTGGTAGGCAGACCCCAGGGAGGCAGGTGTGCCTTATCCAGGCCCATCAGGCCCTGAGCCCGGGACCGGCCAGGTGAGCCCAGGGCAGCAAGGAGGGGGCAGCCCAAGCGAGGCTCTGGGTGGGGTAGCAGCCCCTGGGGGCTGAGGTGCCCAGGTGTGCAGGGCCACTGCCTACAGGGTCTGCGTGTGACCCCCACACTGGGGCCTCATGGGATGTGGCCATGCCCTGTGCCCCAGGCCAGCATTGTGGCCTCCCGGGAGCTGGAGGAGCTTTTCGAGGCCATTGAGCAGCAGCGGCGGGAGCTGGCCGAGTACCTATGTGAGGAAGCCCAGCAACTATCCCTGGAAGACACCTTCAGCACCATGAAGACCTTCCGGGACCTCTTCATCCGTGCCCTAAAGGTGAGGGGCTCAGGCAGGGCACGGCCCAGAAGCCAGTGCGTGCTCCTGGGCCCCTCAGCTACCCCAGCAGGAAAGCGCAGTGGACACACCTGTGTGGGCTGCCTGCTGCGGCCTGAGGAGCCCATGGGGGAAGTGCTGGGTGACTGGGGCTCTTGTCCACAGGAGAACAAGGAGCGGAAGGACCAGGCGGCCAGGGCAGAGCGGAGGAAGCAGCAGCTGGCTGAAGAAGAGGCACGCAGGCCAAGGGGCGAGGACGGGAAGCTGGGTGAGGCCAGGTGTGGGCGGGGCAGGGCGGGCACAGGCCCTCTGGTGGGCTCCAGGTCTCCAAGTTCCTGGCTCCTTTCTGAGGCTCCCTGGCTCCCCAGGCAGGAAGGGGCCCGGGAAGCAGGAGGAGGTGTGTGTCATCGATGCCCTGCTGGCCGACATTAGGAAGGGCTTCCAGCTTCGGAAGACAACCCGCGGCCGCACCGACACTGATGGGGGCAGCAAGGCAGCCGCAGCGGACCCCTTGAGGGTCACAGAGCCTGGTGAGACCATTGCCCACCTCCTTCTCCCTAAGTTCCCTCCCACTGTTCCTGAAGTATGCCTCCCTCCAGGAAGCCCCACTCGTCTCCCCACACCTGAGATGGGGCAGCCAAGGGCATGGGCCTCCTCCCTCTGTCCACTCCTCCAGTCTTCTTTGCTGGAACACAGGCCCCACCCTGTGTGACAGCTGCCCACCGAGCCCAGACACCTGAAGAGATGGGGCCAGGACTCAGAGAGCCCCTGAGGTGGCCTGAGACAGGCGGAAAGGCCCTGGCAAGAGGGGCCCTCTCCTTGGGGTTGCTGGGCAGGGTGGCTCTCTCATACTCTGGGAAGACTTTGGACACTGAGGCCGCACCCTGCCCGTGGGAAGCCATACGTGCAGCAGTGAGGTCTGAAGGTGTTAAGGGAGGCTCCTGAGGCAGGGGCTTTGCAGGGCCTGGGACAGTTGAGATGCAGGGAGGCCCCTGGGGGTGCCTGGGTCTGACGTCCGCCCACCCCTGACACATACTCCCCCTTTTCCTCCATAGCAGCCAGCAGAGACCCTGCAGGAGGCCCCAGGGACAGTACCCACTGCCCCACCTCTGAACCAGGCCTTGATGCTGCAGCTACCAGCAAGCCCCAGAGTTGGGACCTTGTAGACACTGTGACCTCCAGCCCACAGCCCACCCAGGAGCCATCAGAGGAGGGTCCCAGGCCACTGGAGAGGCGTTCTTCTTGGTACGAGGATGCCAGTGATTTCCTAGCTCCTGAGGACACACGGTGCCCCCTGCCCTCTGAGGGGTCCTGGCCAGTGACTCTGGGCAGTGCTCAAGCCCTGAAGCACCTCAAGTTCTCAAGCAACAACTGGCCCCCTGAGGCTCAAGGTTCCAGCCATGACACCAAGGGCACCACATCCTCAGGCAGCATCCACCAGGCTGCAGCCGACAGCACAAACCAGGGGCTGGAGGACACAGGGGTCCATGGCCACAGTGCTGGGCTCCCTGCTACAAGCCTTGGTGGGGACGCAGATGGGGAGGACACGGCCCCAGAGTCTGCCCTAGACACGTCCCTGGACAGGTCCTTCTCTGAGGACGCAGTGACTGATTCCTCAGGATCTGGCACCCTCCCCAGGGCCTGGGGTCGGTCCACAAAGGGGCCAGGCAAGCGAAGAAAGAAGCGTCCCACAAGGAGTCAGGAAGGTAATTCAGGGAGAGCCGGGGCGTTGCCAGGGCTGGGGGTACCTGGGCATGTGGTCAGAGCTCATTCATCCCACGCCGGGGCCCTGGACCTCTCCCCACTGCCCATCCAGTCCCTTCTTCCCCACTGGGCACCCAGGATGGAAGGTGGTCCAGGGTGTAGCCCACAGGGGAGGAGGCATATTCTGCGCATGGGAGGGCAGCTCTGGGGAATCTCTCCCTCTGTGGCTGCTCTCCTAACCTGCTAATTCCATGGCAGAGGCTGCTGTGGAGTGTGGCAGAGCAGGGTACGGTGGGGTGGGCGCCTGGCACCAGGCCCCGGGCACGGGCTGCATTGTGACTCAAGAGCCAGAGAACCCGGCAGCATGTGGCACATTTACCACCCGGTCCCTGGCACCGCACCCTCGGAACTCTGGGCCACTCGCATGTGGCATGTGGTTGAGTGCGTTTCTTTGTTTGAAAGCAGAGGTTGTCCCTGATTCTGATGATAGTAAAACAAAAAGGCTGTGTGTGATCCAGTGAGGTATGTATGCAGCCTGGCGCTCCATGTGCACTAACGGTGACCACGAGGGCAGTGGGCCCTAGCTTGCTGCCCCGACCCCTGGACGCTAACCCTGGTTTCTCCAAGCCCACCTGCCGCATCAGGGAGGCCCCGCTTCTGTGGCCAATGGTGGTGGCTGCTTTCCTCTCTGCTGGCCCCCTCTCCAGGCCAAGCCTCACTTACCTGGTGTCGTGCGCCCCCATCTCCCTATCCCCTCCCAACCCTCCTGGCAGCAGGGTGCAACCTCAGAACTAGCCTCCAGGCGACACAGGCCTTCAAGGGCAGGTACCGAGCTGAACTCCCTCCAGAGAACAGGCCTCCAGGCCACTGTGAGCGGGGCAGGACTGCTGGGGACAGCTCAGCCTCCTGGCAGGACAGACTGAGGTTGCTCCTGTCCTCCACTCGTCTGGTCTGTTGCAGCCCATTCTAGAGTTTCCCTACCCATGTGCTTCACTGACCCCAGCTCCTTTGGGGGTGTCTTTACTTTGAGTCTGTCCATGGGGGGGGGCAGGTGTGTCCCTAGGGAGTCTTTGAGGGACAAGATGGTCCCAAGGGCAGGGCAATAGGCAACAACCCTCTGAGGGGGGTGGGGGCTGGAGGGATGGGGATAATGGGCCCCCTTTCCTCCCCTTCTCTCTCCTCTCACCCCTCTACCCCCATCTTTTCCCTCCCTATCCCTTCCCTACCCTCTCCCCACTTCTTCCCACTCCCCTATCACCCCCTCTAGGCCAGGTCCTGGAGACAGGGAGGGGTCTTTAGATGCAGTTTGCTGCCAATGTGTGCAAGGGGTTCTTCTGGGACCACCACCTATGAGTGCCCAGGGCCTGAGAGGTAGACATGCAACAAGACAGCTGAGGGCCACTGGGGGCTCAGCCCATGCAGGGTGGGGTGAGAGCCAGTGGGAATGATGGGGCAGTCTGGCCGGGGAACTCCCCACTCCTCCAGCCTTGCTCAGGGCAGCTCAGGTTCAGCTGGGCACCATGGGCCCTGGACAGAGGGTCAAGGATAAAGACACGAGGCCCCTTGGGCCCCTCAGAGGAAGGGCAGCAGCATCAGGCATGTCCTCTAGGGTCTGTCCTCACTACTGGGGCATAGCCTTCACCCCTCTGTTCTAGCATTTGCTCCTGGGGGCTGTCTTCCAAGCTGGGCTCTTGGGGGAAACACTAGCACATGCTTTTGTGAAGGGCCACAGCCTTTCCCTTAGAGGGCAGAACTTGAACCTGCAGCCCTGGCCCCAGCTAGGTAGTCTGCAGGCTTGGGGTGGCAGCCATGTGTGTGGCCACCGTCCAATAAAAGGTCTCCGAGCCCATGCTGAGCCTGTGAGCCAGCCCAGTCCACCCCCCGAAGTCATTGCACCACTCTAGTCCTACCCTCCCTACAGCCAACCATCAGGGTGGCTGAGGGCAGGAAAAAGGAGTCCCACCCTTTTCTCCTCACCTTTTTATTTAGGAAAACTTCCACTTGGCAGGACATTTGCAAAGAGGTGGGAACAAACACTACCTTATCCCCCAAATTGCAAATATTTGCAAAAACTACCAAACTTGTTAACATTTTGCTGCATTGCTCCCCCACTTGAGCCCATGGAGGGTGAACCCTGGACTCAACCATGAACACCTCCTGAGGGCAGGGCTGTTCTCCCACGGAGCTGCCAGCTGGGAGCCCACACGACATTTTTTTCCATCACACACCCCGACACCCCAGGCAGATGTGTGCAGTTATCCCAGTAACACCTTTCAGGGTCATTGCTTTGGGATTTTTTAAAACGAGATCCTATCCAGAATCACTGGCTGTGTTTGGTGTCACATCTCTTCAGTCTTTTTAGTTCTGGAACTTTCCAGCCCCCCTTTGTCTTGTATGACAGTGACATTTTGATTTTGTCTGATTGCTCCCCGGCAAGCCGGTCCCATTTGAGCTTGGAGGCAGGAGTGCATGGAGGGACAGGCGGCAGGGGCCTGGCAGCCTGTCTGTCCCCATGGTTGAGGTTGTAGTTGCAGGAAACCTGCCCTCTGCAAAGCAGCTTTTTCAGCTACAACCACGAGCAGCCTGGGCCTCCCCAGGACCAGTGCGCTGCACTGTGTCGTTACTCTCACGCTCTTTCCCCTCTTCTTCCTTACGTTGTGTGAGTAGAGAACGCTGCTGTCATGCATTTGCATGGGGGCTAATGGGGCCCATCACAGGCTCCTGTGCCCTGATAGGTGGCCCCTCCGTTTCCTGAGTGTTCCTTGTTTTAGGCACAGCCCCCAGTCCCAGCTCACCCTGCCTAGCCTCCTGGGCCCATTGTGGCAGGGGTGGGGGGGTGCTAGAGCCTCTGAAGGACCTTGGACAGCTCATGCTTCAGTTATTTCAAGCAGTGGTTCTTAAACACGAGTCTGCTCCTTTCCCATGAGGAACTGGGGATACCTCCTGACACCAGGGTGGCCAAGCAAGGGCCCCTGGACCAGAGAGTTTAGGGATGCTTGGGCTAGGGGACCTACAGGGCCAACCGTGGAGGCCAACCAGGTTGCGGGAGCTGTTGGGGTAGTGTCCTGGTGCCCTCAGCAACCAGCTGGAGGGAGGACAGGCGGCCAGAGTCCTGGCCCTAGGGGAGTAGTGGGGAAGGCTTGAGGAAGCACAGCTGTGGAGGTGTTGAGTCATGAGTATAGACAGCCTACATGGGTATGGGGGCAAGCCGCAGACTCCCCATTTCAGCAGAGAGGAGACAGCCATGTCGAGTCCCAGCCTGGACAGGAGCTGACTTGCCAGGGTCATCCCAGCACCTTCCACCTGAATGAGTTTTTGCTCCAGAGAAAGTCGAAGTGGACCTGGGGGGCATGGCACAGTCCACTGGGCAATGGTGTTGAGGGGTGCAGGGGCCTGGGACCCAAAAGTTGTCATCTTGCTGCTGTCTCCCCACAAGCTGCTTCTAACACTGTCCTTTCTTCTTCCTTCCTATAGGCCTCAGGCCCAAGCCCAAAGCCAAGTGAGGGAGCCCTTGGGTCAGCCTAGGCACAGCAGGGGCTGTCAGCGTGCTGCTGTGGGAGGCCCTGCCAGGGGCCAGGCTGGAAACCAAAACACCGTGCCTTACCCAGCGAGGGTCTTCCCAGCCTTCCTGGGGTGTTGTGCCCCAGGACCCCAACAGGCACTGCTGCCCGCCCAGCCCAGCGCCCTCCTTGCCTGCCTGCACGCACCCAGCCCCACCTGACCCGCTTTTTCAGCACTGCCCCCACACTGCATGCACTGTGGTGCCCACAGCCTTTGGGTAGGGTTGTGCCTGGCCCCCACCTGGGAGTCCACAGCCCCGCCCCATATTCTGCCTCCTACCCACTCAGTTGTTTTTTCATCAAAATGCAATCGATTCCTGGGTGGGGGCAGTTGAGTGGGCTTCTGGGTAGAGGCTGGCCAGGTCCCCTCCCTTGGCATCCGGCCCCCATCCTGGCATGTCCAGCCCGAGTGTGGGGAGGATCTGCCTTGACTGCCACAGACAAGCCTCCCACCCTGCAGCCAGGACCCCCATCTTGAAGCAGGAAACCCCTCCCAGGCCCAATAGCCCTGAACCAGGGGACTAGAAGCATCCAGTGAGCAGCAGCTGCCATCTCTCCTCACCACCCACCCATTGGGGGCAGGCTGTTGGCCCCTAACCCCCAGGGGTGGGCCAAAGAAGCTGGCGGCTGGATGTGTGACCAATAAAGAGGAAACCTGGCCCGGCAGGCTGCTCTTATGTTCAAAGGCTGTGGGGTGGGCAGGCCTTGAGTGGTCTCACTGCCCTTGGCCTTCCTGTGGTGACATGATGATGGTGATGTGAGCGAGGGGCAGAGAGAGGATGGGCAGGTGGGCAGTGAGGCGTGGTCTGCTGTCCTGGACCTGTGCCACTAACCCCATGACCCTAACCAACCCCCACCACCCAATGGCTTGTAGGGCCTCCCATTGGAGGCCCCCAGAAGGCAGCGTCTCTGCCATCAGATATGGGGCCTTGAGGACAGGTGTCTATGCTTCCCTCCATGATTTGGCCCTTGTGCCTGGCACAACGCTGGATGGGTGGGCAGAGTGGGTACTCAACAAATACCTGTTAAATTTTTTTAAAAACCTTAATTGGGCATCTGGGCTGGAGCCTTTTTCTCACCATGATCAGCATACAGTGGAGCCAGAGGACGGCATCAACAGTAAACTGGGCAGGGCGGGCACCACCTGTGTCCTTCTATCCCTCTCATCCCCAGCCTGACCACAGTTAAGGGAGCCTGGGGCCTGGGCCTCAACTGCACATGGTGGGTCACTCCAGGCTTAAAACTCTCCCTGAAAATTCCACTTTCTCTTGAAGCTGTGCAGCTTTGATAAGATCTGCTTCGTGACACCTTCATTCAGTGGTCTGTGCAAGGGCCCTGCAGCAGCAGTGGGGAGCAGGGAGGCCTGCCGCCCCTTGAAGCATCAGGAGCAGGCAGGACTGAGGGTGAGTGGCCCATTAGCCACAGTGGTGAGCGGTGCAGCTCTGCTGGGGCATGGTTTCCACAGCGTCAAACTCACTAAGCAAATTTACGAGGTCATACATCCCTCACCACAGTCCAGCTTTAGAATATTTCCATCACCCCAAAAAGCTCCCTCACACCCATTAGCACACACTCCCAGCCCCCAGCGTGGACAGAGCACACCTTGCTTATCACTTGTGAAAGCTGCTGCTGGGAACATTGGTAGGCCAGTCTGAAGCAGATTCCTAGCAGGGGAATGGCTGGGTCACAGCTGAGTTTAATGTTTTACTTTTTAAGAAATTCTCCCAAACTTTTCCAAAGCAGGTGCATCATCTCATTCCCCTCAAGGTCATTGCTTTTTCTTTCTTCCTTTTTTTTTTTTTTTGAAACAGAGTCTCACTTTGTCACCCTCAGTTGAGTGCCATTGTCATAGCTCACAGCAACCTCAAGTTCTTGGGCTCAAGTGATTCTCCTGCCAGAGCCTCCCCATGTCTCGGACCTCAGGTGCCTATCATAGCACCCAGATTGTTTTACAGACTGGGTCTCACTCTTGCTCAGGCTGGTCTCTGAGCTCAAGCAAGCCACCCACCACGGCCTCCCAGAGTGCTAAGATTACAGGTGTAAGCTACAATGCCCACCTGGGGCAGCTGTTCCTTTTAAGTTAAATAGGTCTTCCCCTGCCTCCCCTCCTGCCATGAACTGCCTGGAGAGGTTGGGGCTGAGAACCTGTGTGAGAGGCTTTTGTTTCATAGCTCCTTGGGAAGCTGGTATAGTGGGTCAGTGCCCCTAGAAAACCAGACAGATGGGAGCTCTGCTATGCCTTGCACCTCAGGCATTCCTTTTCTGGATGTGAGCAGTAGGCAGGCTGCTATGGGCCACTGTGTACCACATGGTCCCATTGTGAGGCAAGGCCCCCAAAGAGTAGAAACCACAGGTGACTGAGCCCATGTACCCTCAAGGGCCTTTGGGATATGCAAAGTTTTGTGGAGGCCAGTTCCAGAAATCGCACAGGGCAGCCTCTAAGCTCAGGAGCTCTGGCCATGCTGTCCACTACCATGGTGACAGGCCTCTAAGCCTCTAATCTGGGCCAGGCCGTGTGACTGGCAGCACTCCAGCTGCTGGGCCTGGACAGGGCTGTTTTTAGAAAAGTCCCGTTCCCTGTCCCCACCCCGCCCACAGCTATATTTATAGCCCAGGGCCTGGGGGAGTGGGTGCTCAGCCAGCGGCCACTGGCCCACTCCTGATTCTGCAGAGCCAGTCTGAACTTGCTTAATGGGGTGGTCTAGAATGTCCCCAGAATCCCTGGAGTTTCAGACTCACACCTGCTAGCCCTGAGTCTCCTGGGAAGGGCTCAGAGCCCATGCCCCCATCATGCCATGGAATCCACCCATGGAACACAAGGGAAGCAGCCCTTGTTGGACAAGGCTAGTTCCTGGTGGGCATTGGGAATGTTCCGTTTCTCCCATCTGGAAGCAGACCTGTGACCCTGTGAGCTTCTCTTGCTGCAGTCCTCCTCTTCCTCACCCACACTGCCAGCAGTGCCCTGGCATAGCCCCCTCCTGATCCAGCCTCGAGGCTGCAGCCAGTCCTCAGCTCCTGCACGGTGGGCAGCATGGACACTGGAATGGGCTGTGCTCCAGCCCCTTTCCACTGGTGCCCTCTCTGCTCCCCACCCTGGCCAGCTGTCACCCCTGTGGTGGCACCAAGGACTGCATCTTCCTCCTGGGGACAGTGATCACAGGCCTTGCTGTACCCCTTCCCCACAGAAGCACTTAGGGAAAGAGAAGTTCAGTCTTCCCCATGTGAGAAGAGGGTGGAGTGACTTGCTGGTGGCCAGAGGAAAATGAGGGAGGCTGCTCTCAGCCAGGGAAGGCTGGTGGGTAGCCATTCACCTCCCCCAGGCTGGGGACAGGCCCAGGAGGTCGGGCCAGAGGCTGCAGGGAAGCGCAGTTCAGGCCTCTGCCCCGTTCACATCACTCACTAACTCTCCGTGAGTGACCTTAGCAGGACCAGCCCAGGGCCCACTCTCCTATGGGGAGTGTCCAGTCTCCCTAGGTTGCTGTCACTGGCCTGGGCGCTGCCCCAGAAACACAAGGGTGCCTGGTAGCTCTCTAGCCCAGTCCAGAGGTCAGTCAGCCAGAGCTCCCCAGGGAGAAAAATAGGGACACCCCTCCAGTCCTGGGGCCATGGGCTTATTGATAGGCTTCTGTCCCCCGGGCCCAAACAGAGTCCCTTCTCCCAGCAACCTCCAGACCTGCATCCACTGGGCAGGGGGTGAGGGGCAGTGAGGCAGGGACCCCAGCTGGGGACCCAGGAAGACGGCAGACCATCGCTTTTAGGCCAGTCCCTCCACAGGCAGGGAAATGAAGGTAGTCTGGGGGGTTGGAAGGGCTCTAGGACATGGGCTCTGCCCAGGGTTGGGGACACCCTGAGGCTGCCCCCTGCTGGCCAGGTGATGCTAACAGCACAGGTTCCTTTACCCCAGACTTGGGTGCAGAGGGCTGGAGCCCACACTGCTGGGCTCCGGAGAAGCCCACCTGCTTCTACAGTCAGGCCTGGCCACACAACGGCCCGGAGGGCATGTGGGGCCCTGCGAGCTAGGGAGCGGGGGAGGTGGCCAGCTAACCTGCGCGTTTCCGCGGCCACCTGGGGGCCAGCTGAGCAAGTGTGGCTCTCCACCTGCGCAGACCCTCTAGTAGGACCCAGCGACACAGCTCCCTTTTGCAAGCCGCACTTCCGCCCTGTGGGGGTCGATTACCCCCACAGCTTCTGGACCCCCGAAGTTGTGTTCCCATCAGGATGGGGTTGCAGCGCCAGGCCCTGGCACCTAGCGGGCTCACCTGGAGTCTGACCCCCATTCGCACTCCTGGGGCGCCCCAGGCCTTCTGCCTGCTTTGACGTCTGTCGGTGCACCTCCACCCCTAAGTGCCGGCGACCCGACTAGGCTTCGGGTGGTGGCCCGGAGGTCAGTAAGGCGTGTCACTGCGCCCGCCTGGGCCCGCCCCTGGCCCGTCCCCCGCCGGAGCTGGCTGCATTTAATGGCGCGGGCGCGTGGGCCTCCGAGTGCTCTCCGGCAGGCCAGCGCAGCAGACCAGCGGAACAAGCATGTCGGGAACCCGAGCCTCCAACGACCGGCCCCCCGGCACAGGCGGCGTCAAGCGGGGGCGGCAGCAGCAGGAGGCGGCGGCGACCGGCTCCCGCGTGACGGTGGTGCTGGGCGCGCAGTGGGGGGACGAGGGCAAAGGCAAGGTGGTGGACCTGCTGGCCACGGACGCCGACATCATCAGCCGCTGTCAGGTTCGGGTGGGCCCGGGTCCCTTCCCTAGCGCCCAGCGAGCCCACTTCCCAGAACCCAGATGGACCCTGTCCCCCGTGCCCTGACAGACTCATACCACTTGGATTCCTTTCCCTCCCAGCACCTTTCCTGGGGCCACCCCACACACCCACATACACCTCTCAACCACCCCCCCTTGAACTCACATTCAGGTCCCTCCTCCACTAGACTCCCCCTCAGGGCACTGGGCCAGAGGCAGAGCTATAAATACAAATAGCTGAGTTGAGGACACCTGATCCTCAGGAGGTGGGGCCAGCCATGGAGTGAAGCTGGGTCCTCCATGAAGGCCGCGTTTTGGGGGCCCCCAAGGGACCCCCTTCCTCCTCCTGCTGGGATCACCTGGGGTGGGTCTGAGTCTGGGACAGGGCTGACCAGCTCCTCACAGGGGTCAGTGCATGGCCAGGGGGTGATAGCTGCTTGTTGGAGAGGGGTTGACCCTGGAGAGTCAACCAAGAAGAGGCAGAGGCGGGCAGTGGGCCTGGTGCCCTGGAGTGGAGCAGCTGGAGGTAGGGACCTGAAGTAAGGCACACCTGGGAGGCTCCACAGGCTCCTGGCCAGATGACCCAGTGGCTGGTGGTGCCACTGAAAAAGCCAGACACAGCTTGTCCCCAGGGCCCAGGGTGGGGCCTCTGCCGGCTGTGTTCTGACCAGTGCTGGTCACTGGGCACTCTCTTGGGCCACTGCCCAGGGTCGCAATGGGTCCCTACCCTGTGCCAGGGCTGCTCAAGCCATGCTGCTAGTAGGCTGACTTTCAACTTGGGGCACAAAGCATCAGCTTTGGGGGGGCCTCCATTGGCACCACTGGAGTTTGGAGTCATATCCGGAGGCTGCTGCCCCGAATGTGGCAAGGTCATCTGCTGCAGCTCTTTCCTCTGGTTCCGTGGCCTCTATCCACATGCTAACAGGGAGGGCTGGGGCTCAGGGAAGCCTCCCTCAGAGAAGGGAACCAGTCCAACAACCTGCCCAGCTCAGGACATCTGGCCCCAGCAGAGAGGCCTCAGCCCCTATGGTTGCTCCTGCCCAGTGATGGACAGGGAAGCTAGCTTCCTGGAGTGTTTATCTCCCACCAACTCTCTGTCCCTCCTGCTCCTCAGAGATCCCCTAGGCCCCTGTTCCCCGAAGCCTGAGGATGCGCCTGTCTAGCCATCTACAGCTTCTTCCCTCTAGGGTGCCCAGCACCAAGGCAGCCACGGCCACCACCTCTCCTTAAGCCTCTGCTCTGGTGATGCCCAGGGCCTCATCTCATGAGCTGCAGCTCCCACCAGCTCACGCGCTCCCATAGGACGATCTGGGGCCCACCGGGTGCTGCTCACAGTGAGCTGAGGGCTTTGTGGTCACCCTCTATGGTGCTCATCTCAAGCTGCAAGGCTCTGCTTCCAGCTGTGCAGATGGTTCTGGAACGGGGCCCTCACTGCTGTGCCACTGGGTCAGCAGGCCAGGCCCCACACACTCCCTGCAGCACACAGGCCCACAGAGGGCACAGCAGGCCAGACCCATCTCCAAACGTGGGGCCCAATAGGCACCTTTCACCCAGCTCAACTTCTCCTTTGACCCTGTGACTTCGAAGGTTAAAGCACAGCCCCTCCTGAAGGAATGCCAGCTTAGTGGGAGGAAACATCCGGGTGTGTCTTGGAGCCCACAGAGCCGTCTCCCCTGCAGCCTCCCGACACGCCTACCAGGGAGGCAGTGTTGTTCCGCAGAGGTCCTTTACGGGTAGGGAAAGTGAGGCTCAGAGACCTCAAGGATGGGAAGTGACTGCTGCCTGTGGAACCCTTGCAGGCACCACCTGTGCACAAGGATTGCACAGGGCCTGGCCATTTGAGCTCTCAGTGGGGCCACTCCTGGAAGGCCAAGGCAGACCCTCCCCTCTGGGTGCCCAGCTGCCCTGCCAGTGCTCAATGGCCCCAGGCTTTGCAGCACCTGTGCCTCCCCCAGCTGTGGAGCTTCACCTGCCACTGGCCTCCCAAAGTTGCCCACATCTTGTGTCCCCCATGTCTGCCCTTTCGAAGTTGTCGGAGTCTGGCACAAGGAGGATCCTGCCACATGTCCCTGGCCTCCAGGTGGCACAGGTTCTGGTTCCTGCTCTACTGGCACTCTCCACCAAGCCTTCTCATGGCCCTTCACACCAAGATTCCCACCCTGCACAGAGGAGGTCCAGGGCTGCCCTGCCCCCTCCCATTCAGGACCTGTGGTCTGGACATCCCAGGACCCCAAGGGCTTCCTCTCCTTCCAGCATCAGGTCTGGGGGCCCTACTGTTACTGCTCTTTGGCCATAGGACCTGCTGAGCCTGTGTTTTGCATTCCCCACTTTCTGCCTGTGGCCCCCATCTCTTTCTGCCATGGAAGTCCTGACCCCACTCCTGTGGGGCTCTGTTGGGCTGTGCCCACTTCCTCCTCTCTTTCCTCCCCTTCTTCCCTCTAGGCTTAGTTCCCTGAGCTGGGTCTGCCCTCCCTGCTGTGGCCACCTACCAGGACCAAGACCTCACCCACCCTCTCTACCCAGGTCCATGGTCTCTCTCTTCCCAGCACTTCTGGGCACCACTGCCATGTGGCCATGTTTCCTTCCCCCCGGACTGGCTATGTATCCACTTCCTCACCCCTCCAATAGGCAGCTGAAGCCACCGTCTGCCCTGCTACTCCCCATCCCAAGCAGGTGGCAGCCAGCCTTTATCCCCAGCTCCATTGCCTGTCTCCAAAGATACTTTCCTGGGATTCTCTGGGCTCCCTGCTAGGACTTCCAGGCTCATGCTTTTTGCATCTGATCATGGGTTTCTGTATTCAGTGCCTCCCTGCCCTCCAACTCCAGCCAGGGCACCGGGGGCGGGGTGGAGGTGGTGGGATGGTGGTGGTGGTGCGTAGGCCTTAGGCTGGTGGTAACCAGCTATGGCAGCGTTCCCAGGAACATGAGATCACAGGGCCTCTGCTGTGTCTTCTGTGGTGTGGCCATGCTGGCATTGCTGATGCCCCGCACTCTGCTGAGAGAGGTTGGGCCTAGGAGCCTCACACCCCTGAGTGACCTGCACTGGGGCTCCCCCCCAGTGTTCACCACTCTGCCACCTGCATCTGCCCATCTGTCCCATACTCACTGGCTGCCAGGCAGAGGTAGAAGAGCTAGTCCCCACCTTGAGTTGCTCCCAGTCCAGGAGGGAGAGGTGCAGACCAACACCCCACTGCCCTGTCCTTCCTGCACCCGAGTAGGAAACTGACCTGTGGGTTGGCGTGGTGGCCAGGGCAGAGGAATCCTGGCGGTTAGAGAAATGAAATTGGTAAGTGATAGGGGTAGGAAGTCAGGGCTCTGGGCCCCACAAGGTGGCTCACCTGGGCCAGGTGCTGCTACAGGTGGGGCTGACAGTGGGGGGTGCATCTCAAATGGGACAGGGAGCAGACGTCTTTCCAGCCCCTGAGGCCAAATGGACATGTCCAGAGTCCTAACCCATATAGTTGATGGGCAGAGAGGGGCAGGGGCTGAATGGGCAACAAGTTGAGGGGCCCTAGCAGGTTAGAGGTCAGTGGACAGCCCAAAAGACTGCAGGCTTTGTCCCTAGGACAAGGGGTGGGCTTGGCAGAGCAGGACTGCTGACTGGAAAGCAAGGCTGGGGCGGTTCAGTGCCTGAGGACCCTGGGAGCCGGCATTATGGGATGCTGAGGGGAGGAGGGAGCCTCTGTGTGGGGAGACCCCTGCAAGTGGGGGCAGTAGGCGCCCCTCCCCTCCTTCAGCCCTGTGGGGGGAGCAATATGCACCTCAGGGAAATGCAGGACCCTGAGGCCAGACCCCTGGGGCCCCCAGATGACCTCAGAGAACTCTGGGCTTCCTTGATCACAGGGACCTTGGTTCTACTGGGCCATCGCTGCCTCCTGCTCAGTGGTGGACAGGGCAGAGCTCACAGAGCTCCTCACAGCAACCCAGACCTGCTGGCCAGATGGTGGGAGGCTAGAGCCCCACCCGGAGGGGCTGTGTGGGGGCAAAGTTGAGCCCGGGTGCTCCCAACAAGGGCATGCTCAACCTAGCTCCTTCTGCCCACTTACTCCTGAGAGGCAGGAAGAAGGGACGACGAGGAGCTCTGCACAGGAGGCTGTTCCGGGCACTCGGTCACAGACGCCAAAGAAAAGGGCTGGGGCTGGGCTGGGACAGGCAGACTCAGAGGGTCAGGAAAGGAGAGGAGTTGGCCCCAAGTGGAGGTGGTCCTCCAGGTGGGCAGGGCTGAGTAGATACTCCATGCAGGGCTGGAGCTAGCTGACCTCTGGTCCCTTCTCCATGGCCAGCCTCGGGGGGCATCGTCAGCAGGGCAGAGTCTCCAGCCTGGCCTGTGCCCAGACCTCACAGGACTGGTCAGTCCCTCTTTGCCCAACTCTCCTTGGGCGCCTTTGCTGTGGGAGTGGCCTGAGGCTGGGCACTGCAGCTGGCAGGGCCCTGTGGTCATCTGACGCCTGCTGTCCCATGACAGGCTGCATCTGTTCCTAGGTGCCTGTGTTTACTCCCACACGAACAGGGGGTGCAGGGGGTGGAGGGCTCTGTGGGCCCTTATTTGTGAACACGTCCTTGGCCGACTGACGTTGGCCAGGGCACCAAGAGGTGGGGCGTGGGGGGTGGGGGCAGGGCATCTTTCCATCAACGTCTGTCCCCTTGTAGCAGGCAGCACTTGGCCTGGCACCTCATGGTCCCCAGAAGCCTGCCAGCCTGGGAGGGCGGGGGGATGGGGGAGAAACCTGTGCACTGGGGTCGTCAGTGACCTTCCCTGCTCTCAGGACCTCCATTTTCCCTTGTCCACAGACAACATAGCCCCCGACTGCCACCCCCAAGTGGCAAATTTAACAGAGGCTGTCGGGAACCAAGTGTGCAGGGTTACTACATGCTCAGGGGCAGGGACAGAGCTTGTATCTCTGGGGGCACAAGTGACCCCAAATCTAGGTCCTATTAGACTCTCCAGGGCCTGTGTCATCGTCCCGAGTGCTGGGGCAGGGCTTAGACGTCTGTGCTCACAGGTGCCTGCTCTCAGCTCCCCAGTGCCCTCAGACCACCCTCCTGCCATCACCAAGGGTCATCCCTGGGGCAGGCAAGGAAGGACATGGGGTGGCACCAGTACCTGGGGGGAAGGGGCTGAGGCCACCCTACAAGGCAGGGAGTGGTGGAGTGTGGCTGGGGAACTTTTCTGGAGGGAGGTGGGGCTGGAGCTGGGCTCTGGGAGTGTAGGGTCCAAGTGGCCCCAGCAGGGACAAGACCCAAAGGGGAGGGAGACCCGGCCATAGGGGTGGGCTTTGGCACAAGCCCCCGCCCCAACCTAAGCATCCTTCCCAGCTGTGTCCACCCTGATGGCATACTCTCCAGTGGTATGCAGTGGGACTGTAGCCCCAGGCTTGGCCACTCCTGACCCAGGGGTCCCCTAGGGTGGCACCAAGACCCCAAAGGTGCCCAAGGGGCACCCCATGCTGTGGGTGGGGCTTCTGGCTTCAGGGGTAATGGCCAGCATGGGAGATTCAAGGTGCTGCCGCTCCCTAAGCCACGTTGCAGTGTGGCCTCAACTGCTGGATGTGGGGGCCTTATTGGCTGCACCCCGGTCTCAGTGTCCCAGGCACTTGTCATGCCTCCAGCCCACCTGCACTGCTAGAGCCAGGGAGGGAAGGGCAGAGCTGCTTAGGTGTGGGGGCAGCAACCTGGTCAGAGGTAACAGAGCTCAGGTAACACCCCTCTTGGGCTCCCCATGGGGTATGTTTGTGGCATGTGGCCGGGTTTGAGCCATCCCTAACCCAACATCCTAAAGAGCTCCTGGTATCCCCAGGACAGGGCTGGTTCAGAAGTGATTTTTCTTTTGCATTCTTAGAAAGGAGACGCTGGCCTAAAGAGAGAGGGTACCTCTGAAAGGGGCAAGCGCAGGTTGGGCTGTGAGCCCCTCATTCTGCACTGAGCCACTTCCTGGAGGGGTTGGCACCAGCCTGGGCCAGACGCTCTCCAACTCAGTCCCCTGATCGACCCTGCAGGCCAGCTGAGGAGCAGGATGCTAACCCAGCCCAGATGCACGCAGGGCCAGCCCAAAACCAGACCCCTCAAGCCCAGTGGCCCATGCCCTGCAGGGACAGAGGAGGTCTGCACTTGGATCTGCCCCGAGGGAAAGCTGGGGCACTGGGCAGCAGGGAGGGGTCACTCTGAGTCTGAGCATCCTCAGCCAGGTTTCTGTTCCAGGGGGGCAACAATGCTGGCCACACTGTGGTGGTTGATGGCAAGGAGTATGACTTCCACCTGCTGCCCAGTGGCATCATCAACACCAAGGCCGTGTCCTTCATCGGTGAGTGCTCCCTGTCCAGGCACCAATGCCTGACACCCTTCCAGCTGAGAGGGCATGGACCATGGGCTGAGGGGCCCATCCCTACACAGGTGTAGACGTGCCTGGTCTGGGTGCTGTCCTCAGAGCCCTGTGGAGCTGGCATACCAGTACCCCCTTCCCCTGCCATTGGCCTCAAGGGCTGAGGGACACAGAGGCTCCCCAGAATGCAAGTGCTGCCTGTAAAGAGGGCCTGGCTTCCCCACACCTGGAGGCCGAGCTTGTGTGGACAAGGCACGGTCGTCCATCACAAGGGCTGCTGCAGCTGCCTGGCAGCCTCCACCCCTGCCCGTCCCTACCTCTCCCAAATACTGAGGAGGCCCCTTCTCGCCCCTCCACCCTCATCCCCCACCTCCTCCAGGGAGCAAGCACAGCTCCTATCTAAGGACCTGGCTATAGCCACTGGTAACCCCTCAGTGCGCCAAGAGGTGAAGCCACTTCCCACCACTAGGACTTTGAGGCTCTCTCCAGACGCCTCCTCTCCTGCCCAGCCTGGACTCCGTTCTAAGCCCGAGATCTCCTTGCTCAGAAAAGCTTTTCCTGGTCCCCAAGGCAGGCTAGTCTCTTGCTCCTTTTCCTTCTCCCATGCCTCTTCCATGATTTCAGTAAGGCCACACTTGCTAGTTAAGAAGTGGTCCTGCAGGCTGGTACCCAGCGAGGGCACAGGGCCTAGCCGGTTGACTGAGAGAGGAAGGAAGATGCCAGCCGCAGCAGCAGCCAAGGGTCAGAAGTAAGAACCACCCGTGAGCCTATCCAGTGGGTATGATCCTGCCTCTGGACCTCCCAGCATGGAGTGAGAACAGTTGGTGATGGTCTATATCTCACAGGCCAGGGAGGTGACCTGCCCACTGTGTCCTCGCAGACCAGGAGGCAGGCTGCCTGGCAGCCCCCGGTTGTGCTGCAGGAGGCCTTCTCCCACCTGACCCTGACCCTGCTTGGCGGGAAACGAGGCCAAAGAGGCACCACGTGACCGGGAGGATGCTCTCCTTGGTCACGGAGAACAGGGCAGAGCCAGCAACCCAAGCAGCGGGGCGGTGCCCCATAGATGGGACGCTCCAGAGCTCAGCTTGCGACACTCTGGGACTCTGCTACTTGGTTATTTCAAGATGCTGTGGCATTTAGATGACCTTTTGCACTCACCATGGCTTGTGTGGTCTCTGGGTCACTCCCATCTGGACTGATGTCCTGTCTGCCTAGGCTGGGCTTGTTCCATGGTCAGCCAGGCAAAAGCCAGTGAAGGGGCTGGTCCTCCTGGAAGGCAGCAGGTGGCCTCAGGGGCTGCTCCCCATACCAGAGGAAAGGACTGAGTGTTCAGGCTGTAGCCCAGCCCCACCCCAGCGTGCTGTGCTCCTGGGCACAGCACCTTCCCTCCCTAGGCTGGTCTCTGCCGCCTGCACAGACTGCTGGGGGTGCTGCTGGGATCCTGGGAACCACTGGAGCTGTGTTCTTTCCTATTTCATGCCATGTAAATAAAACACAGCTGACTTACTGATGATACATAATGTACCTACCAAAAATTCATCCACTCCAAAAGATGTGTAACCATCACCACAAAAAAATCTTTTCAAATCAATTTTAGAATATTTTCATCATCCCCCAAAGTCCCATGTGATCGTTTGCTGGAGATCCTTCCTCCCACTCAGACCCCAGCAACTGCTGACCTGTTCTCTGTCTCCATAAACGTGTTCATGCTGGTTTGGCTTTTTTTTTTTTTGAGACAGAGCCTCAAGCTGTCACCCTGGATAGAGTGCTGTGGCATCACAGCTCACAGCAACCTCCAATTCCTAGGCTCAAGTGAGTCTCCTGCCTCCGCTTCCCAAGAAGCTGGGACTACAGGCGCCCGCCACAACACCTGGCCATTTTTTGGTTGCAGCCATAATTGTTGTTTGGCGGGCCCTGGCTGGATCCGAACCCGCCAGCTCAGGTGTACGTGGCTGGCGCCTTAGCCCGTTGAGCCACAGGCGCCGAGCCTGGTTTGAGGTTTTGTTTTTACCATTTTTTAATTGTGGTAAAGCATACAAAACATTTACTGTTTTAAACATTTTATTTTTTTAATAGACCTTATTTTTAAGAGCAGTTTTAAGCTCACAGGGAAATTGAGCAGATAGTACCGAGATTTCCCACAGACCCCTGCCCCGCAAACACAGCACCCCTTACCAACACTCCCTCTGGTCCCCATGCAATCAGCGTGCCTACACTGGTGCAGGCAGCCACTCAGAGCCCACAGCCGCCATATTGTGGGTCAGTACATTTGGACCCATGTACAACAGCGTGTCCACTGCTCCAGCGGTCTACATAGCTGTGTCACTGTCCTAAAAATCCCCTGTGCTCCCTGTCCACCCACCAACCCCTGGCAAACACAAGTCCCTCCACTGTCTCCACAGTTATGCCTTTTCCAGAGGCAGGAGGTTGGCAGCACGCAGCACAAGGCCTGCTCAGATTGGCTTCTTCCATGGAGTAATGCACGTTGAGCTCTCCTCATGTCTTCACGGCACGATAGCTTATTTCCTAATGTCCTATTGCCTATGCCACAGTTCCTTCTCCCTCCACCTACTGAAGGGATCCCTGGCTGCTGCCCTGTTCCGGTAGTTGCTATCTATAAACATCCAGGTGCAGGCTGCCTGGCCTTTTGCTCCTTTGGGTAAATCCAGGGAGTGCCCATCCCCAGAACTTTCATCTGCTCACATGGAAACTCCAAAACATTGAACACTGCCACTCCCCTGGTCATTGCACCCTCCCTCTGTGACTTTGGCTCCTGTATGGACCACATGTAAGTGGAATCACGTAGGCCTTGACCTTTTGTGACTGGTTCGTTTTACTTAGGGTCATGTCCTCAGAGGTCACCCATGCCTCAGCACATGCCAGGGGTTCCTCTCCTTGAAAGACTAAATAATACTCCACCGTGTGGCTGGACCTTGTTTCACTTCTCCATCCACCTGTCAGGGGACGCCTGTTGGCTGCTGTTAACGTGGTATGTCCTGGTACACTGTCCCGGACTAAGTTGCAGAAGTCTGAAGCGGCTTGTCTCCTGTGCCCTCTGTTGCAGGCAACGGTGTGGTCATTCACCTGCCCGGCTTGTTTGAAGAAGCCGAGAAGAATGAGAAAAAAGGTGGGTCTGAGTTCCTGCAGCCGGCTCCGTCCTGGCCATGTTGGCTGCCACCCCCATGAGAGTTTCTCCCATGGAGGGACAGGTGGGTGGCTGGCCAGCCCTGCTCAGAGCCTGGGAACGCTGCTTGTGCAGGAGGGCAGAACAGAGGCCCCAGACTCGCTGCGGGTTCTGCCTGGGCGTCACCAGCTGGGGGCACCTGTAAATCAGATTTGGGAAGCCCAGGAAGGAGCCAGGGATGCTGATATGCAACCAGGATTGAGGGCAACGGGGTCAGCCAGGCCAGCAGGAAAAGTATGTGCCCCCTGGGGGGTCAAAGGGGCCATGGCCAGGCACACAGACAGGCAGAGACGTGCAGCTGGGTGTAGGCAGGTCAGAACCTGTGAGGGCTGTCTAGAGACAGGGGGATCCTGGGAGGCCCTGGGACAAAGGACAGCATCAGCCTCAGGGCTCAAGGCCAGACAGGCATGAGAAGAGCACGCACACAGAATCCGAGTCTGGGGACATGGCACCAGGCAGTGCCCAGACTGAGGGAGAGAGGTTGCCTTCAGAGCAGCTCCAGGTGGAGGCAGGCCAGACACTCAGACCAGCTGCAGCTCCCAGCCTGCAGACGTTTGCGGAGTGTCCGTGGTCTGAGGGCCCAGGAGCTTCCTCAGGAGAAGGGGCAATGAGGAAAGGCCTGCGGCCCCTGTGCACAGAGGTGGCCATGGGGGCTCCTTCTGAGGGCCCATTTCCCTGGAGCTGCAGCACACCCGTGAGTGCCAAGCCACCTGTGCCTGTCCCTGCAGGGCTGAAGGATTGGGAGAAGAGGCTCATCATCTCCGACAGAGCCCACCTGGGTAAGCACCCCTCTCGGGCAGGGTGAGAAGTGCAGGGCGCCCCCACAGCCCTCAGATTTGGAAAGCCCAGGAAGGAGCCAGGGATGCTGATGGGCAGCCAGGATTGGGGATGACAGGGCTACTGCTTCCCCTGGACTGCATGTTGCATCTGTGACCTGTCTGACTGGACTATGGTGTGCACTCATGGGTATGGGCATACGTGCAGTGTGAGTGTGCACTTGTGTGGGTGTGCTCATGTGTGAGCACGTCAGCATCCCTGGCTCCTTCCTGGGCTTCCCCTGGCCTGTCCACAGCCTCCTGCTCAGGGTACTTCCCAGGCCTCATGCCACTTGGCTCTTTCCAAAGAACCTCGACGGGGGAGCTGGGCCGGAGTCGCTAGCCCTGTGTGCAGACAGGGCCACTGAGGGAGAGGCGCAGTCACACCCAAGCAGCAGGGCAGAGCAGGCAGGACGCTGGTGGTCCCAGACCTCAACCCCTCTTCCTGGGAGACTCGGGCCCATAGCCGGTGAGGTCCCACATAAACCTCTGTCCTCTGCTTCTCTCTTGTTCTCGGTGCCCCCGACCCTGGCCCAACAGTGTTTGATTTTCACCAGGCCGTTGACGGGCTTCAGGAAGTGCAGCGCCAAGCACAAGAGGGGAAGAAGTGAGTATGTCACCATCTCCCATTGCTGAGGTGTGCGAGGCTGGCACATTGGCCAGCTCTGGGACATACCTGGGCCCGGGCAGGACAGGGAGGCACAACGACTGACACGAAGCCCTGAGGTACCAGGGCTGAGCCCTGAGACTTTCCTCCTCTCTCCGGGGGCCCATGCTGTCTCTGCTCACTGCCACCCCCACACAGCCCCCTGCTGGTGCACATGCCCTGACATCACCTGCCACGTCCACCAGGACAGTTGGGACCCTGGGCAGCCCTGACTCCTCCCAGGCCTAGGAAGGATATGTGACACACCTAGGTAATGGGACAGCGGCCAAACAGCTCTGGCCCTGCCTGTTGGCTCCCACCATGGCACCCATCCAGCCCATCCCACTGTCCACTCAGAGGGGGATATTGGAACCTCAGATGTGCCAGGGAGGCCAACAGTGTCACGCTTCACACTGGCACAGCACACACACCCACACGCAAGCACACACATGCTCACACATGTGCATACCCACACTGACACATGCACGTGTACCCATACCTATAAGTGCACACCACAACCCAGTTGGATGGGACCAGTGCTGGCTCTGGTCACTGAGCCTGGGGGCCACAGATGTAGCGTGCAGTCCAGGGGAAGCAGTAGCCAGCAGGTCCTGAGAGCAACGTCCATAGTGCTGGGCCTGGAGACGCAGAGGGGGCAGGGTCAGGGTGGGCCCAGGATGACCTGCCACCCTGCCAACCCCAACATACCTGTTGCCAGGTGTACAGGTGGCTCTCACGGCACCTTGACTCCTAGATGTCACCACTCGACCAGCACCTGCTCAAACCTTTAACCATAGGGTAGACCTGGGCTCTTAGGGGGGCTGCCAGGCACAGCTATTCAGGGCTCCCCGTCCTCACAGCACCCGCTCCCCACTTTTCAGCATCGGCACCACCAAGAAGGGGATCGGGCCGACTTACTCCTCCAAGGCTGCCCGGACAGGCCTCCGCATCTGCGACCTCCTGTCAGATTTTGATGAGTTTTCCAGCAGGTGCCCGAGCCCCCGCAGTCCCAGGAGGGTGGGGAGAGGAGACAGGAGGTGGTGTGCGAGGCCCCACAGGGTCAGGGCCTCTGGGCCCTGGGAGAGTCACAGCAACTGTCACTTGTGCAGGTTCAAGAACCTGGCTCACCAGCACCAGGCCATGTTCCCCACCCTGGAGGTGGACATTGAAGGGCAGCTCAAGAAGCTGAAGGTGAGTCCTGGGCAGTGGCAGCAGGACTAGGGGAGGCCGGGGATGTGGGCAGGCCAGGACCCCAGGGTCTGCCTCTTACCCAGTGCCTGTTGGATAGCCATGGAGCACACCTGTGGCCCTATCATCGGGCATGATTATGGGCTGGACGCCTTCTTAGGGACCAGGGGCCCCTCCTCTGCCCAGGTTTGCAGCCTCATTCTGACCCTCTAGGGCTTTGCTGAGCGGATCAGACCCATGGTCCGAGATGGTGTTTACTTTATGTACGAGGCACTCCACGGTCCCCCCAAGAAAATCCTTGTGGAAGGTGCCAACGCAGCCCTTCTCGACATTGACTTTGGTAAGGCCTGGGGTGTGCTCATCCCAACAACCTTTATCTGCCTGGCAGGCCAGGCCGCTGCTGAGAGCCACAGGAGCAGATGGGGAAGCAAGTGTCAGAGTCACGGGTGCAGCGCCACCCTGGCCCATGGAAATGGTCCCAGTGTCCCTGTGTCCCTAGCTGCGGTGGGGGAAGGGAGAAGGGTGGAATGAGTGAATGGAGAGGGCCAGGATGATAGCCAGGCAGCCATCCAGGGGGCTGGTTAGTGCAGCCCCTCTGTGGTCTGTATGTCCTCGCCACTGAGCACACGGGCACATCAGCTGAGCCCTCAGTGGCCACCTCAGTCCGCACCAGGAGCAGCTTTCTCCCTCCCTTCCTCCCAGACCCTGGTGTGAGCAGAATGGCCCAGCACCCAGCCCAAGCAGGTCTCTCCCCAGGGTGGGCCCTCAGACCCACCTATGGGAAACACAGGGAGATGAACTGCCTGCCGCCTTGGGCTGGGGGCATCAGCAGGGTGGTGGGCAGCTCCCAACCCATTCTGTCTTGCAGGGACCTACCCTTTTGTGACCTCATCCAACTGCACGGTGGGCGGTGTGTGCACAGGCCTCGGCATACCCCCCCAGAACATAGGTGACGTGTATGGCGTGGTGAAGGCTTACACCACACGTGTGGGCATCGGGGCCTTCCCCACCGAGCAGATTAATGTGAGTCCCCAGCCCCCGAGCCCACTCGAGGAGGCCGGGCAGGGGGAGCAGAGATGCAGTGGGGGCTGGGGGGGCCATTCACACCACTCGCAGACTCCCAGCAGGGCGGGTGGGGGGTCGAGGAGGGGCGTTGGATGCTGGTGTGTTCCCACTACAGCAGCACCTCGGGCCTGCACCACGCTCGGACACGTCATACATGTACACACGAGACCTTGTTTCCCTGCCTCAGAGCCCCTGAGACATCCCTGTTTAGGACACCCCTGTTTGAACCACATGGGCTCAGAGAGGTCCCTGTCTTGGCAGGGTTGGGGTTCTGTCACTGCCAGGATAAAACTGGGGCTGAAAGCAGAACCCCCACCCTCCTCAGCTCTTCAGCCTCAGGGGTGTTTCTGGAAGCTGCTGGGAACCCCAGGAGGCAGCAGCATTCCCTTCTCAGCCTCACCCATGAACTGGCAGGGTGAGGGCATGGCCCTTGTCCTGTGCAGGGAAGAAGAGCAGGTGCTATGAGAGCTGGTGAGGCTAGGCATCCCCCAAAGCTGCGCTGCAGGGCCAGACCTGCCAGCCCCCCACTGAGCTCAGGGCCAGTGTGTTCTGGAAGAGGAGCTGGCTGGCAGAAGCACATTGGCAACATGGCCCTGACCCATGTGAGCCTCAGCTGCCGGACACACCTGCCAGAGACATGGGGATATGGGGCAGCAGTGTGAGGGGTGGCTCTGTCGGCGGTGGGCAGGAGCACAGCATCCCTGCCTGGCTGGGGAAGACTGTCTGCTCTGCTCTCACATAGGAAATCGGAGACCTATTGCAGAGCCGTGGCCATGAGTGGGGAGTGACCACGGGTAGGAAGCGGCGCTGCGGGTGGCTAGACCTCATGATCCTGAGATACGCTCACATGGTCAACGGGTTCACTGCGTAAGAGCCCTTCCTTGGGCCCAGCGCCACATCCAGGACCGGCCCTGCCCCTGCCGTGTGGGCCCAGGGGGCTGTGGGGGGGCCCTGACGCTTGGTGCAGCCTAGGGCTTCATCAAGGCTCCCTCTCTGCTCCCCTGGGAGACAGGCCCTTACATGGGGTGTCAAGCATGGTCTGGGCCCAAGCCCTGAGTCACAGGAGTCCTGGGTAATGGCCTGGCATGTGCAGCCCTGCTTCTTTCATTTGCCAGCAGGCATATGGGAGCTGGGCTTGCCTGGACACCCCGTTGGAGGGACTGCAGAACTTGGTGTGACAGGCTGGCAGGCTGGACAGCAGACGCACATTTACCCTTTGTCCCCAGGGGCCAAAGGGCAGCTGGAATTTCTAGATATTTCATCCAGTGGGGTGGCACACAAACAGAGCTGGGAGGGCCACAGTCCAAACCTGCTGGTGACAAAATGATGCTTGTCAGTGGGGCCTGACTGGCAGGAGCTCCTGAGTGCCTCCAGCTGCGTGAGGAGAGCCCACAGTCCCACCTGCCAAATTCAGCTTCCCCCTAGCAGCAGTTCTCAACCTGTGGGTCGCGACCAATGAAAATACATCCTACCAATCAGATATTTACATTACGATTCATAACAGTAGCAAAATTACAGTTATGAAGTAGCAATGAAAATAATTTTATGGTTGGGGGTCACCACAACATGAGGAACTGTATTAAAGGGTCACGGCATTCGGAAGGTTGACGACCACTGCCTAGAACCATATGGTACCCATGCAGGCCTCAAAATAAGGATGCAGAGCCCAAAAGGCTACCTGAAGATCCCAAGGCCCCTTCCTGCAAAGATGGCCGCACAGAACAGGCACCCAGGGGTCAGCCCAGGTGGGCCCCAGAGGCTGCCCCACCACAGTAGCCACCCACAGGCAGGAGCTCCATGGTCACACCTGCTGGGCGGCCCCGTTTTCCTGGGTCACATAATCGTTCGTTACTGTCTACTCCCATGAATCCCGGGTCACCTGTCATCACCGTCTACTCCCCGTGGGCCCCAGAGGAGAAGCCAAGTCCGACATGCAGAGGGCAGAGCCACAGCCCTGCAGACCACCTCAGTCTGTCTCTGTGTCTGGTTTTGGGTAGGCTGGCCTTCACGAAGCTGGACATCCTGGACGTCCTGAGTGAGGTTAAAGTCGGCATCTCGTACAAGCTCAATGGGAAAAGGATTCCCTACTTCCCAGGTACCAGAAATGAGGCGGTGGTCTTTCTGTCCACGATTCTCTTCCATGGTCCTGGAACTTCTCAGAGATGGGGAAATCCCACACCTTATCCCCAAAGACTCGCTCCTGGCTTGCGTCTCCTCCAGACTCTCCCCAAGGCAGGCCCCGGGGAGGTCTGGCCAGGCCTTAGGCCGATGCAGGTACCTTCTGGCTGCCCTGATTTGGGAATGGCTGGTAGGGAAGCAGGCCTGTGTTGACAGGAGGCCACGTGACCACCCTGACTTGCCACAGATGAGGACAGCCTCCAGCAAGCCTAAGATGCAGGCCTGAGTCCACAGACTGCTCTGGAAAGCCCATGGCACTGTGCAAATGTGATTTCTTTTCTTTTCTTTCTTTCTTTTTTTTGAGATAGAGTCTCACTCTGTCATCTGAGGTAGATGACACCATAGCTGTGGCATCATAGCTCACAGCCACCTCAAACTCCTGGGCTCAAGTGATCCTCCTGCCTCAACCTCCCAAGTAGCTGGGACAACAGGCAGTTTTTCTATTTTTAGTAGAAATGAGGTCTCGCTCTTGCTCAGGCTGGTCTTGAACTCCTGAGCTCAGGTGATCCACCTGCCTCAGCCTCCCAGAGAGCTAAGATTCCAGTGTGAGCCACTGTACCTGGCCTTTTGGGTTAGATTTCTAAGACCTAACTGGGGTCTCCCCTACTGTGCACTCCTTCCATGTAAAGTATGAAGGGGCAGCCCAGGCACCCTGCCTGGCCCATGGTACAAAGCCACTGCAGCAGGAGCACTTGTTGCAGCATCTCCTACCAGTAAGGGTGATTGGCTTCTACCTTGAGTTGAAATGCCCTGTACCATGTGCCCACCCTCAGGGAGCTCATCTCTTGGGGTCGGGGAACATAGATCCTCCAGGATCCTTTAATGCTTTAGGATTCTAGAATCTCTTAGAATTTCCAGGCAGGGCCTTGGAGCTTCTCTGCTGATGTCACCGCAGAGGTTTAGCAGTTAGCCAGCACGTGCCAGGGTGGTGACCCTGGTCTGGAAGGGGGACAGCCGGTGTCTGAGCCCCCTGCTGTGCCCTGCTCACCACACAAAAGAGAGCCACACAGGGTGTCTTGCCTGCCCTGCACACCTTCCTATGGCTGAGGCCCTGGGTGGACCCTGGGGTGGGACTGCTCACACAATGTGTTTCCTCAGCTAACCAGGAGATACTTCAGAAGGTTGAAGTTGAATATGAAACACTGCCAGGATGGAAAGCAGATACCACTGGTGCCAGGAGGTGGGAGGACCTACCCCCGCAGGCCCAGAGCTATGTCCGCTTCGTGGAGAACCACGTGGGAGTTGCAGGTGAGTGCCCTGCATCCTTAGAACCCCAAGTGGCCCATGTCCCAGTGCAGGCCTTGGTGAGTGGGTCAACATAGCAGACAGAGAAGTAAGGAGGTCCTGAGCTGCGGTGGACATGACCCTGCCAGGGACAGTTGCCTGTCATCCACCAAAAGGACAGGGGGTACATGTGTGCTTTCTCTCACATCACAGGGGTATCTGTAGCCAGAGGAAAGGCCCCAGGGGAAGCCACTGACTATAAAGAGAGGGCTATTTCCAAGGTGGGGCTGAGGGAGGGCTCCTGCTCTGCTGCATGAGGATTTATCCCCCAATGTGTATGACCTTTATAACTAATAATATCTGTTTGAAGAAAACATAGTCCCTTTTACTAGATGAACTACATTAAAAGACGTGCAATTAGAGAAAGTTTCTCCCCATGAATGTTCTCTCTACCCCTCAGTCAAGTGGGTCGGAGTTGGCAAGTCCAGAGAGTCAATGATCCAGCTGTTTTAGATGCCAGCCAGTCTGGCCCCACAGGCTGCAGCGCCCCATCCTACAGAGATGGTGGAGTCACACTCCTTGGCCATCACAACCAACACCATGAACAAAGAAGTATGAAAATGATTTTCTGGACTATTTCTATTTAAGCCTTCAATTCAATGCATTGATTTCTACAATGAATTTAAATATCAGAAAGCCAACTTGTGTATGTTTTTCAAAATTCTCCTACTTAAAATGAGCCAAAGTGCTCAAAACAGAGAGACCTTCTGTGACACATTGTCACACAATTGTGTGCCCAGTTGGAACAATGCAAAATAAACATCTGGTAGCCACTGAATGAAGTGGTTGTTTACTGTTTGTTTGGACTTTGTCCTTGTAGCTTTTAAACACTAAAAGTTGACGATTCACTGTGCAGAGTCTGGACGATGCAGCTTCCTAAGAGCTTCCTGTGTTTTTGGTGTCACAAAGCTAAGCTGTGTGTTTGCTCAGGAAAAAAGCCATGTAAGAGAGACCAAGTACATTAAATGGGTTTTACAGAACTAAACCCAGCCAGACACAGTAGTCTGTAATCCCTGCACTTTAGGGGGACAGGCAGGAGGACTGCTTGAGCCCAGGATTTGGAGACCAGCCTGAGCAATGTAGTGAGAAAGAAATGAAAAAAATGGAGAAAAAAAATTAGTATGGTGGCAGGTACCTGTAGTCTCAGCTCTTCTGGAGGCTGAAGCAAAAGGATCACTTCAACCTAGGAGTTCAAAGCTATAGTGACAGTGATGATGACACTGCTGGGCCCATCTCTAAAAAACAAAACTACACACATAAACAAATTATACTCTAAAGCTGTTGCCTGGACAAGACTCGCCCTCCTGACCCATGACTGACTGTCCTCCTTCCCAGGGGTAACAAGGCCTCACCAGCAACCCTTCCCATTACAGGAGGGCACTCATGGTTATCCCCCTGGATTTTCTTTGCTGGGATGGGCCACATTGTAACTGGCAGAGCTGCACAAGACACATGGTGGCCGGTGCCCTCCTGAATGCTGAGTGGCCTCCTTGATAACTTTCAAAGTGTGGGGTAAGTTTAGAGAAAAAAACTGCCTTTTCAGCATTCTTTCAGCAAGGGTGGGGATTTGGTGGAAGACACAGAGCCCCTGGGGGGCATTGGTCTCACAGCGGGGCCAGAGTTTCCTGGGTTCCAAGCTCTGTATGACACACACACACACCTTGGAACTGCTTATGGCTCAGTTCTGAATCCCAACTCCAGAAATGCCAGAACACTTCCCCAAACAGTGCCAAGTGCAGCCTGCAGCGACTTGAAGGCAGGAAAGTGTTATGCAAAGGCAAGTCTTGGCCTCCCTGGTGGACAAGCATGGAAGAGATCAGGCTTGAGTTCCCGAGAATTCCTTCCTTCCATTACATAGCAGGAAGGACAACAGGAGAGAGCCCCATGGCAGGGGTGCACTCCTGGAGGTCCGAGTGATGGATCAGTGGAGGCAAACCGGCAAATAATTCAGGTCTCCATCCCTTTTTCTCGGAAGCAGTACAATAGGGCTCTTTCTACTCTACATGGAGGGTCTGGCTCCCATGCAGACGAAGCCATGGTGGTCTCTGTGATACGTGGGCAAAGGACAAACCAGTGATCTGATGACTGCAGTGAACTGCCATTTCACAATGCCCCAGCATTCACCTGGATGTAAGGGGACTCGGTTGCCCTCAACAGTTTCCATCCAGTTCTCTACCTCCTCCCTATTCCTTGAGGTAGTCAATCAGGTATATGCCCTGCACGCCTGCCTCCTGGTGGCCACCTCCCTCTGACTCTCCCCACTGACCCTCAGCCCCTGAGCAGGCCCCACATATGAGCTGCTTTGACCTTCTCAGCCCCACCAGGACAGAACCAGGCTAGTGCGTCACAGCTCCCACAGGAAGCCCACCTGGGCAGTGTCCAGGCCCACAGGTCACTCATGTCCTCCACTGCTTCTCACCCTCTGGTGATTGTGTGTACCAGACAGCTCCCCTTCCTGTCAGGCCTGCAAGGTGGGCTGCCCTACTCTGTCTGGACTGGTCAGTTACTTCATACATCCTGTCCAGTCATCTCCTGCCTTTGCGGCCAACACACCTGAAACTAACTATTGTCTCTTTGTCAAGGCCAAATTAGAGTGAATTATGACACTGATGTTTAAGGAAATGTACCTGATTAGCAGGACCCCAGAGGGTGACGGCTCTGGGTACCACGTCAGAGTGGGGAAAGAGGGACCTGTGATGAGAAGACCTCAGAGGGTGACAGCCCTGGGGACCCTGTCAGAGGGGGGAGATCTGTGATGAGCAGGACCCAGAGAATCACAGCCTCAGAGTCACTGCACGGCGTGGGGACACCCAAAAAGCTGTAACAAAAGGACATTTTTCTGACGACTGAGGAAATATGGGCAAAGCGGGAGCGGCCAGCAGCGGGCACTCTCGCCCCCGGAGTCCGCGTGGGCCTGCGGGAGAAGAAAGCTGGGAATTCGCCAACATTAAAAACCACGAAAGTGACTCGCCCTCAAACTTTAGGACCGTGGACGAGGAAATCCTAGTAACCAGAATCCATAGTCGTTTAGGGACGAAGACACGATGCCGCCTCCAACCTATCCCGTCCCACGCTTCTCCCGAGTCGGGTCTCCGGGGTCACCGCGGCCTGTCCAGCCCGGTGTCTCTCCTGGGCCCTGCACCCGACTTGGTCCCCGCCTACCCGCCTCGCACCTCCCACAAGCCCCGCCCTCGACATCTTCCCTGCCTATCCCGTGCCCGCCTCTCCGAACCCTGGTCCCCAATGCGCCAGTTTTTCCCCTTTACTGTCGTCTACTGTCGATCTTGCTCCCAGCCTATCCTGAGCGGTGCTCATAGGAACCCCGCCTCCCAATTCTCTTCCGGCCCATACAGCGCCGGGTTCCCACAGGCCCCACCCACCAACGCGCTCACCCTGACCCCTGAACTCGCCCCGGGCTTTCCCGCGCCGCGGAGTCCCGCCCCGACGTCCCCTCTACCTATCCAACGCCTAGTTGCGCAGAATCTCCGCCCCCAGGCCGCTTCCAGCCCTATCCCGTGCCGTGCTGCGCCCTCGCCCCGCCCCTCCCGCTGAGGGGCGCGCGGCTGTGACGTCACGAGGTCCGTGCCCAGGCGCGCGCAGCAGCTGAGCTGCATAACTCAGGCCCCGCAAAGCTTGGGCCCCGCGTAACTTGGGCCCCGCGGTCATGCCCAAGCGGGGCTGTCCTTTCGCGGACGCGGCCCCCTTGCAGCTCAAGGTCCGCGTGGGCCAGAAGGAGCTGAGTCGCGGCGTGTGCGGGGAACGCTACTCGCGGGAGATCTTCGGTGAGTGAGCAAACGGCTGCCGCGGGTTTGCTGCGGCGGGACCTCGTGCGGGCCGGGCCGCTACTGTCTCTCTGAGGCTCGTCCTGGTGAGGGGGTACCGCGGGGAGATGGGCTGGCCACGTTCTGGGTCTGTAAGGAGGATGTGAGTGACCCCCCAGGTGGGCGGATGTGGCCTTGTCGCGCCCCCTCCACCCGAGCCGGTTATTCTTCGCCCACAGCGTTGGAACTTGGTAGGGGATACCCTGGTCTCTGCATTCGCGTCCCCGCAGGTCCGGGTCGGGGGTGGGATTTCTTGGAAGAATTAAACCGGAATAGCGCCTCTTCTGCCCTAACAAGTACTTATGGATCACCCCGCCCTGCCCTGCGCTGTGCTGGCCCGGCCCGGGAGACCAAAAGCAAACGGGACAGCCGCGCCCCCTGCGTTCCCGGAGCGCATGGGTCCAGGGGATCACCTGGTGGTGAGAGTAGGCTCAGGTTGTGGCAGGAGCACATGGGGGAGAAGGAATAGATAAGGTGTTTGAAAGGACCAGAATCTAAGTAAGCCTCTTCTGGCAAGACGAGTAGAAGGGAGCCAGGCTGAGAGGGAGAGCATGGTGGAGGAAAAGGCAGTGGGTTTGGCGTGTGCAGAGGCCAGGGGGCGAGGCAGGAGGCGAGAGAGCAGAAGAGCACTTTCCAGTTCCAGGAGGGGTATGAGAGCAGCAAGCGCAGAGATGAGCACCATGCCTGCAGGTCGCATTTTCTCATGCAGGTTTTAGGCATATTGATACTATTCATTGTTACTTTGGAATGGTTAATAACCTGGGTAGGTACAAAGTGGACCTTATCTTACCTAAAGGTGGAGTGAGGGTACAGGTTTATAGCATAGAGCAGTTAGAGAATGATCTGAAGTGTTTGTTATTGAATGGTGCCAGTTGTGCTTTGGGAATGAGGCAGAACCCATTGTCCACTCCTCTCCAGCTCTTTTTCTTCTGCTGTTTCTCCCCCAGCATCAGCAGTTGCTCTGCACTTCTCCTTCTGCACTAGGGCTGCAAAGTCAGTTGTTCTTCCAGACCATGCAGGTAGTAAAGGAGGGAAGGCATAAAGACTGTGGTTGGACTGTAAGTGTGTGCTCTAAGGACATTTGGACTAAACAGGAGTGGGGACTACACAGTCTAACCCTTAAGTTCTAGCATTTGCTAGGACTTATCACTCATAGGACTACTGAGTCAGGCAGGGCTGCTGGGCTTGCTGGGCCTTCCATAGTATAAGTGTGACTCGTGTGATGAAAGCCAAGCTGTCACCTGATCTCTTTGCCATGGATATAGCACAAGCCCTTGAGAACAAGGATTAGCCGCACCGTGCGACAGCCCCCATTTCCACCCACTTGTAAATGGGAAGGTCAGGAAGAAGAGACATAGGTGTAGCTGGGCTGTCATCAGCCATTCTGTTAAGAGTCACCCTGTAACTGTCGTTGCTGCCAGTTTCACACAGAGCCACATAGGGTTCCTAGGATGTCAGCATGTAAAGGTGCAGTAGAAAAGGAAAAAACAAAGCACTGTGGGTCCAGAGCTGGTGAAGACCTCCAGGTAGTTGTGTTATCACCTGGCAAGAGCTACAGTTCTGGGTGCTGAGCAGTCACTTCAAGGCAGGGTAGGTGGGTGTTCCAGAGCAAGAGGTCTAGAATGTTCTGGGATACCTTGTCAGGAGCCGGCTGCTGCCCTGACCTGCCAGCAGCTCTGCAGTAGGTGAAGAAGCAACAGGCTGCACGCCAGCCTGCACATTGGTCTGAGGGCCAGCTCAGCCTCTGGCTGCTTCCTACCAGGAGGCGAAGGGGGAATCCATTTTTGTATTAAAGCTCCACAGTACAGTGCTTCCTCTGCTTTACAGAGTCTGCTTTGGGGGGGACAGGTGTGCTGGGGAAGGGACCACAAGCATGTGAGGTGAGGCCAGCTGTGAATTACAGAAGATGAGCGAGAGGAAGAGTGATAGGAATGTCCCTATCTGTATCCTTGTATTGGACACAAGTGGGGCTGTAGAGTGGGAATCTTCCTGAAGGACATGGCAGCTGAGCCAGGTGAGGCAGGGAGGGGAGAACATTCTCTGTGGAGGCAGAGCAGGACTAGACTTGCTAGGACCAAACTTGGCTGGGGTTACTGGGTGATGGGCCCCTAAGGGGGGCTCGCTGTGCCCACCCAGCAGAGTCCCTGTGAGACTTGTAGGATGAGGGGGCATCCTGTGCAGCACTGGTATGAAGACGAGGTGATTTGTCTTCCCCAGAAAAGACCAAGCAACTCCTTTTCCTCGGAGCCCAGGCCTACTTGGACCACGTGTGGGATGAAGGCTGTGCCATCGTTCACCTGCCAGAGTCCCCAAAGCCTGGCCCTGTGGGGGCCCCAAGGGCTGCACGTGGGCAAATGCTGATCGGACCTGACGGCCGCCTGACCAGGAGCCTTGGGCAGGCCTCTGAAGCTGGTGAGTGGCATGGGTTGTGGAGCTGAGAGTCGTACACAGAAGCTTCTCTTGACTAGCAGAATTGTCTGCTCAGGAGCTTTTCCTGCTGGGTAAGCAGGAGTCCGGCCCAGTTTGGGGAGTTGGACACATGCTGGAAGGCTCCAGAGGCTGTCTGACCTCACCAACATCCAGGTCTGGACGTGGGTAACAGCATCTAACTCGTGGGCCAGAAAAGGAGTAGAGACTCACCTGGGTGCCCCACCTGCTTTCCACCTACAGCCCTCTCAGGCAGCCCCTAGGGGTAGAGACAGGCAGGTTTCATACCTATGCATCATGGGTCTCAGACCATCACCTGTGCTGTTGGTTAAGAATAGCGTTCCTGGCTCAGCACCTATAGCTCAAGCATCTAGTGTGCCAGCCACATACACTGGAGCTGGCGAATTTGAATCTAGCCTGGGCCTGCCAAACAACAACAACAACTACAACCAAAAAATAGCCAGGCATTGTGGTGGGTGCCTGTAGTCCCAGCTACTTGGGAGGCCGAGGCAAGAGAATAGCTTAAGCACAAGAGTTTGAGGTTGCTGTGAGCTGTGATGCCATAGTACTCCCAGGGTGACAGCTTGAGACTCTGTCTCAAAAAAAAAAAAAAAATTAAGTTCCCAGTCTCACCCTCACATCTGGTCTGTGGATTTGGAGGGTCCCAGGACCTTTAGGCTAACCAGGGAAGTGGTAAGCCTTATCTCTGAGACACCAGGGCTCTGTCACCAGCAGTCAGGAAGTTGCTGAGCCTTCCAGCCTCAGGTAGCAGAGGGTTCTAGGGAAGGGAAGTAGCTTGAACTTAGAGCAACATCAATGGCACCGGCACATCTTCCCCTAGAACTCTCCTTAGTGACACAGAGTCTGTGCACTGCACTTGACTCACAGGTTGTCAGAGGATCCAATGCTAGGCAGGGGTGTGTGTGTGTTGGGAGTACTTTGCCCTCAGGTGTGTAGGGTGGTAAGGGAACTGCCACCATAAGCTCTTGCAGTGTCCTTCCCAGCTGACAGTGTGGCATTTTCCCTCACAGACCCATCCGGGGCAGCATCCATCGCCTGTTCCTCGTGCATTCGAGCTGTGGATGGGAAGGCTGTCTGTGGCCAGTGTGAGCGGGCCCTGTGCAGGCAGTGTGTGCGCAGCTGCTGGGGCTGCGGCGCCGTGGCCTGTGCCCTTTGTGGCCTCTTGGAGTAAGTGCTTTGATCTGTCAAGCTGCCAAAATTGTGTCCCAGCCAGGCATGCATGGGGGATGGGTAGGCTGCCCACATAGGGAAGGGCCCGGAGCACCCACTTTCGTAGTTGTCAACAGGGTGCCTTCAGGTAATGCCTGAGGGGATGGGATGGGATGGCAATAAAAGCCCGGCCCAGCTTTGGTGGTTAGTGACCAAGGTAA